>JARJDQ010009390.1:0-10992 GCA_030264215.1 Geostiba sp. GC000077 | reverse complement strand
TCACTGAGCATTAAACGGGGCATTGCAAACTCGTTTTTTTGTTGGTGTTCCAACCGCAATCTTACGAGTTTGCTCTTATTTTTCAACCAATTATAGCGAAACCTCAACAGGCCCTAGGGCATACATGTTATGGCTGCTCTACAGAATTGGGGTAACGAGGGCGCTCTGACCATTGATTAATCTTATCGGCTTCTAGGTTTCTAAAGTAGCTCACTGTCTTTATCTTTAACTCTTGCGTCGCCGGTTCATCACAGATCAGCAGGGTTTTGGGATGCAGTTGCAGGGCAGAAACGCTCCAAAGATGGTTGACTGAACCCTCAACCGCCGCCTGCAAGGCCAGTGCTTTAGGATATCCTGTGATCAAAATCAGGATCGCTTCAGCGTCCAACAAAGTACCCATCCCAATTGTCAATGCCTGTTTAGGGATTTGCTGTAGAGTATTGGCAAAAAAGTGGGTATTCGCTTGGCGGGTTGTCTCAGTCAACGTTTTAACCCGTGTTCGGGAAGCGAGTGATGAACCGGGTTCATTAAAAGCGATATGGCCGTCACTGCCCACGCCGCCCACGAATAGATGGATCCCACCATAATAACGCATCTGTTCTTCATACTGCTGACAAGCCCCTTCTAGATCATCGGCCATACCATTCAGCAGATGAATATGCTCGGGTCGCATATCGACATGGTTGAAGAAATGGTAGTGCATAAAATGGTGGTAACTTTGGGGATGGGTGGGTGGCAAGCCAACATACTCATTCATCGTAAAAATTACCACATGCTGAAAAGAGAGTCGCCCCGCTTGATAGAGTTCAATCAACGCCTGGTAAGTTGCCAAAGGGGTACGGCCCGTGGGTAAGCCTAAGACAAACGGTCGGTCGGCGGTTGGTTTAAAGGCTTGAATACATTCCACGATATGGCAGGCTGACCACCAGCCGACTGCTTGTTCGTCATTTAATAAGATGAGTCGCATGGGGAGCCCTTGTTACTAGATAAAGCTGTTTGCTTGGGTGTGAAGTGTAGAGTCGTCATCTGAGGAATGGCTAGTTTTAGATCGGGACTCAGGGGGTGTTGCTTGATATTGCAGTCAGTTTTTCGGAAAATTGATGTATTAGCGTTGGCCAGCAATAGGTGGAAATTCCCTTTCTTCACAGCGAGGAAGCTGTCAGAATGGAGCAGGAGTCAGCAACTGGCTGGACTTACCCCTGAGACTAATAAGGAATTGGCCGATGAGCACCCCCCAGAGGCTGCCCACCCATTTTATTCAGCAGATCATTGAAGCCGATCGAGCAGCCGGGCGAGTTGCCGCCGTACAAACGCGCTTTCCACCAGAGCCCAATGGTTTTTTACATATTGGCCATGCCAAGTCGATCTGTTTAAATTTCGGATTGGCTGCCGCTTATCAGGGCTCCTGTAATTTGCGATTTGACGATACGAATCCGGCCAAGGAGGAGCAGAGTTATGTAGAGGCTATTCAACAGGATGTACGCTGGTTGGGATTTCAATGGTCGGGCCCGGTGCGGTATGCCTCAGACCATTTTGCAGCGCTCTACGGCTATGCGGTCGAATTAATTCAGCAAGGCGTGGCTTATGTCGATGAGCTCCCACCCGAAGCGATCCGCAGTTATCGAGGCACCTTGACAGAGCCTGGAAAAAACAGCCCCTATCGGGATCGGCCGCCGGCTGAGAGTCTACGCTTGTTTGAAGAGATGCGCGCGGGTCACTGTGCGGAGGGCAGCTGCTGTTTGCGGGCGCGTATCGATATGGCCTCTCCTTTTATGGTACTGCGTGATCCCGTGCTCTACCGGATTAAACAGGTTACCCATCATCAAACGGGGGATCGCTGGCCCATCTACCCGATGTATGACTTTGCCCATCCGATTTGCGATGCCGTAGAGCAGATCACCCATTCGCTGTGCACTTTGGAATTTCAGGATAACCGCCGGCTGTATGATTGGATCCTGGAGCATCTGCCGCTCGTGCATCGTCCCCGGCAGTATGAGTTTTCACGGCTAAATATCGAGTATACGGTTCTCTCCAAGCGCAAATTGCAGCAGTTAGTCACTGAGCAGGTGGTTTCGGGTTGGGATGATCCACGGATGCCCACCCTCTCTGGACTTCGGCGTCGAGGCTACCCGGCGGCCGCTCTACGCGATTTTTGTGAGCGGATTGGGGTGACCAAACAGGAACACACGGTAGAGCTTAGTCTATTAGAGTCCTGTGTTCGCGATCACTTAAACCAACAGGCTCCCCGAGCGATGGCGGTATTAGATCCTTTAACGATTATTATTGAGGATCTACCCCCTGATCACCCCTCGCATCTCTCGATTGCCAACCATCCGCAGCGTGAGGCATTGGGAGAGCGGCAGGTTCCCTTCGGGCGCGAGATCTATATTGAGCGAGCAGATTTTCAGGAGAGTGCTACTAAGGAGTATAAACGCTTGGTTTTAGGGGACCGAGTCCGCTTGCGCCATGCCTATGTGATCACCGCCCAGCGGGTTGAGCGCGATCTCAAGGGAGAGATCTGCACGGTTTACTGCACCTATGATCCAGAGACTTTAGGCAGAAACCCCACAGAGGGCAAAGTACGGGGGGTGATCCACTGGGTAGCCGCCGCGCAGGCGCGGCCAGCCACCTTTAATCTGTATGATCGACTGTTCACGGTAGCCAATCCGAGTGCGGAAGATGCCTGGTTAACCACCGTCAATCCCGACGCCTTCAAACAGTGTCAGGGGGTGGTCGAGCCCGGGTTACAGCAGGCGCAACCTGAGCAAGCTTATCAATTTGAACGGCTGGGTTACTTTTGTCGTGATAATCAACCGACAGAGTCGGGTGCACTCGTATTTAATCGAACCCTTGAGTTACGGGATGTTTGGCAAAAAAAGGGGAGATTGAGCTAGACGCTGGTGGGGGTTGACTCTACTGGAGCCTCTCTTCCGGTTTGTCAAGATGATCCTAGAGAGTGGCCTGTTCATGTTATACTGAGTATCATTGATTAACAGAGAAGATCGCTATGTTCGCTAAATTTCTAGATCCGAAAAATGACGTGGCGTTTCGAAAAATCTTTGGCAGCGAGCAACATAAATCGATTCTAATTCACTTTCTCAATGACATCCTGAGTTTTAAAGGGGAGCAAAAAATTGAGGAGGTGGAATTCTTAAAAACCATTCAAGATCCTGAAATAGCCTATAAGAAACAGAGTATCGTCGATGTACTTTGCCGAGACAAACAGGGTGTTCAGTACATTATTGAGATGCAGGTGGCTAAAACCAAAGGATTTGAACAACGGGCACAGTACTATGCAGCCAAAGCCTATGGACGCCAAGCCAATAGCGGTGATGACTACCATCAGTTAAAAGAGGTGATTTTTATTGCTATTGCTGACTGTATTATCTTCCCGGAAAAGAGAGCTTATAAATCAGATCATATCATCTTAGATAAAGAGAGCTATGAGCATGATTTAAAGGATTTTTCGTTTACTTTTATTGAATTGCCTAAGTTTACAAAAGGGCCTGAGGATAAGCTAGAGGGGATGCTAGAGCGCTGGTGCTACTTTTTTAAGTATGCGCCGCAGACCCATGCGTCTGATTTAAAGCGGATTATTGGTCACCATCCGATTTTGGAAAAGGCTTATCAGGCGCTTGATCAACACTACTGGAGTGAACCAGAGTATCTAGCCTATGAACAGGAGCTCAAGCGTATTCTGGATGAGAAAGCTATCTTAGCTCAGAAATTAGATGAGGCTGAGGAGAAAGGGATCCTCCGAGGAAAACTGGAAGGCAAATTGGAAGGCGAACTTAGTATGCGTATTGAAATTGCCAAGAACCTACTGGAGGCCGGAATCGAACGGGAACTCATAAAAAAAACCACAAACCTGTCAGATGAAGCGCTCGCACAGCTTCATTCCGGGTAGGCTCTTTTCCTATGTCCCTTGGATCTTCTCCAGCCCGTTTTTGTCTTGATAATCAACCGACTGAGTCGAGTGCACTCGTGTTTAATCGAACCCTTGAGTTACGGGATGTTTGGCAAAAACGGGAGAGGCGTGGCGATTGAGCCAGCCGCACAGGTTTTCGCAACGGGGCTGTTAACCCACCCGAAGATCCGCTAACTCTTCATCTGAAAGATGGGTGGTTTTTTTAATAACATCAAGATTAACACCTGCTGCCAATAGGTTCTTAGCAATACTAAAACGCTCTTCCTGCCTACCTTCCTCTTTACCTTTAATAAGTCCTCTCTCCACCCCCTTATCCTCAGCTGCATCTAACATAGCCTTATGATCACGAACGCGCTTGATCTCCTGTTCATAAGCTAGATACTCAGGTTCGCTCCAATAGTGCTGATTAAGCGCTTGATAAGCATCTTCCAAAATCGGGTGGTGACCGATAATCCGTTTTAAATCAGAGGCCTCGGTCTGTGGTGCATACTTAAAAAAGTAGCACCAGCGCTCTAACATCCCCTCTAGCTTATCCTCAGGACCTTTTTTAAACTTGGGGAGTTCAATAAAAGTAAACGAGAAATCTTTCAAATCATGCTCATAGCTCTCCTTATCTAGGATGATGTGGTCTGATTTATAAGCTTTTTTGTCTGGAAAGATAATGCAATCTGCGATGGCGATAAAAATCACTTCTTTTAGATTATGGTATTCATCACCGCTATTGGCTTGTCGTCCATAAGCTTTTGAAGCGTAGTATTGGGCCCGTTGCTCAAATCCTTTGGTTTTAGCCACCTGCATTTCAATAATATACTGAATACCCTGTTTGTCTCGGCAAAGTACATCGACGATACTCTGTTTCTTCACGGCTATTTCAGGATCTTGAACGGTTTTTAAAAATTCCACCTCCTCAATTTTTTGCTTCCCTGTAAAACTAAGGATGTCATTGATGAAGTGAATCAAAATAGGCTTATGTTGTTCACTGCCGAAGATTTTTCGAAAGGCAACGTCATTTTTTGGATCTAGGAATTTATGGAACATAACGGGTTTCTCTACTAGGTCATTACCGCTAGTTTATCACGCTCTGGCCCCTAGGGTACTTCTGCCGCGGGGCAATGCGTGCTACCCTGCGGAGTGATCGGGAGCAGATCGGGGTAAAGGGGATGGGCTTTACAGGGCATTATTCCCCTCGGTAAGATTAGCGGATGATAATTTTCTTAGTTAACAAGCATGGTAAACGACATCTCCCTTAAAACTTCCGTGGACAGCCACCGACCGCTGGTGGTTTTATTGAGTGGCGGTCAAGACTCAACCACCTGTCTACTCCACACCCTACAGCACCCAGAGGTGCACTCTCCCCAGCAGGTACACTGCCTGACGATGGAGTATGGGCAGCGCCACCGAGCCGAGATTGCGGTGGCCCAGGCCCTAGCGCAGCAGTTAGGCATTATCTATCACCGGCTGCTGGATACCCGCCTCTTGACCCAGTTTAGTCACAATAGCTTGACTCATCACCAGCTGGCGGTACCGGCCGAAGCGGAGGAGGGGATCCCGAATACCTTTGTTCCGGGGAGAAACATTCTATTTCTGACGCTAGCGGCAATTTATGCCTATCAAGTGGGGGCGGAGCGCATCATCACCGGGGTGGGTGAGAGCGATTTTTCCGGCTATCCCGACTGTCGAGAGGCTTTTATTCAGGCGCTAAATCCCGCCTTAAGCTTAGGGCTTGGGCGGGCAGTACAGATAGAGACGCCATTGATGTGGCTGAATAAGGCGGAGATCTGGGCATTAGCCGATCACTATGGTCGACTGGAATGGATACGCCAGAACACCTTAACTTGCTACCACGGGCAGCTCGGCGATGGCTGCGGCCACTGCCCTGCCTGCCAACTGCGGGCCCGGGGGTTACAGCAATACCTGAGTGATCCGCAGTGTTATCATGAGAGATTAACGGTTAAAGTTGATCTTGGTGGCTAATACACTCAATGAGGGTCACCAAGTTTTTATAAATAGAGGAGATTTTTCTGGACTTAAACTCTCCTCTCTCAGTGGGGTATGCGATCTCGTTAACCCCGGTAAACTAGGCAGGGCAGGGTTTTTAGTATTTTTAGCCATGGGAGAGGGTATGTTTTCATTGTTACCTGCCAGGGCTTGAGGTAGATTTTTACCCGGTTGCTCGAGATCATTATCAGAATCTTCAGTCCCATAATCACTAGATCCACTTGGATAGTCTTCTGATAGATATCTTTTTTTTGTGAGGCTTACTATGTTTTGGCAGGTACCCCGGGGGTTATTAGATCGTATACTACTATTATTATTCATTTTTAAACTAGGCAGGGCAGGGTTTTTAGTATTTTTAGCCATTGAAGTTGGTATGTTTTCATTGTGATCTGCCAGGTCTTGAGGTAGATTTTGACCCGGTTGCTTGGAGTCATCATCAGAACCTTCAGCCTCATCGTCACTAGAGCCATATGAATATTCTGATAATGTTATGCGGTTTGCTATGTTTTGGCAGGTACCCCGGGGGGTATTGTATCGTATACTACTATTATTCATTTTTAAACTAGACAGGGCAGGTTTTTTAGTATTTTTAGCCATTGGAGGGGGTATATTTTCATTGTTACCTGCCAGGGGTTGAGGTAGATTTTTACCCGATTGCTCGGAATCATCAGCAGAACTTCCAGTCCCATCATCACTAGAGCTACTTGAATAATTCGCCATTATTTCTTCTTTTGTCATGGGGGGTATTTTATTTTGATTATCACCGAGGTGAGTATTATGTTGTATGCTAGCATCCTTGTTTGTTTGAGAATTTTTATTAAAAAAATACTGTAAGGTATTTGTAGAAACAATACTTAAGCCAAGTATCATTAAATTAAAGTAACTAGTAAAATATTCTTTTGCTTTTGTAAAAAAGACATTACTGTTCGTTAATTCTTTTAAAATACCTGCATCATATTTTAGATTACTGTTTTTAAATATCGTTTCTGTTATATCTGGGGTTTTTTTATCAAGTAGTCTGTATATATAAGGCTTGTCTGCAATAGATGTTTTTTGAATGACATTGAGTTCTGATTTACCATCGATGCTTTGTTCTTCAGGTTTCAATAAAAAAGTCAACCATAAAATAGGATTTTTAAAATTCATAGACGTTCCCTCGGTAGAGTATAGTTTTGTAAAAATATTTATCTGGACCTTTCATCTGTTACCACTACCCCACCTTCTGTGGGCGCGGGGGTTACAGCAATATCTTAATGATCCACCGTATTATCATAAGAGATTAACGGTCCAAGTTGATCTTGGGAGATAATATACTCAATGAGAGTCAGTTATTATCTGTAAATGAGAGGGTAGATGCTTCTGATGATGGGGAGTATCTTTCAGAAGTACTTCTTGCTCTTTTATGTCCCTCATGTGGGGAATTATCAATTGCTACTACCCTCTGGTGAAGCTGGGGCAGCTGGTCGAAAAGAATTAAATTATCTATTCTAGAATGAGTATTATCTGTTCCTTGATTTATTGATGCGTTATCTTCTCCTAAACTTTGGCGTTGCTGGTTTTCAGGATTATCAGAATTTATTTTATAACAAAAAATAGAACCAACAAACAATGTTATTGTTGATAAAAATCTAAGGCTGAAAAGTGATGAATAACATAAATTCATATAATATTTAAAATTACTGATTTTATTTGTTGACTCTTCCCCTTCTGGAATTGTAGTTAACATGAATTTTTCTAAATGGTATTTTTTTGAATCTTCTTGGAACGACCTAAATTCATCCATGTCAGCCTGAACAACATATTTAAGAACAATATATGAAAAAGTATCTTTATGGAGTTTGTTAATTATTGCAGTTAAAACATTATCTGAAATTTTAATAACCATGTTATTAAGAACGTTGTGAACAAAAGATACGAGTGGTTTATCTATTTCTTTTTCATTATCTATATTTATTGAGTTTGGCAGATAATTTTTATTTTCTTGAACATCTGGAGTCACCTTAGAAAGGTATCCCTCACTGTTTGCAAAAAGATCGATAAGAACTAAACTTGAGAAAATAGTGGTTATTTTTTTATTTGCATTTGGTTACCATTAGCGACAGTGAAACAATTAACATGTATTTATAATGCTGCATACTAAAGAATTAATTTTTATGATTTTTTCTTAATGGAATAGATGAATCACGCCGGACAGAAGGTCTTTTTTCCCGCGGTGTTTCTCTTATTTTAAAATTATCAGTTTTAGAGGATTGCATGAAAGCAGGTTCTGCATTCGGCACAGCTGCCGCTGGAATAGTGTGTATTAAGGAACTTGAGGAACTATTATGGTTGATATTTTTATTAGGTATTGAATAATCTATTTTATTTTTTTCAGTCATTTTTTTATAGCTTGATGAGAGTCGGTTCATTAAATCACTTTCTGATTTAAAATAGCCCTTACTTTTTATTTCTAGCAATATTGTTTGTGATGCTGATGGTCCTATGTTATAAAACCTTTCGAGCTCTTCCCCTGTAAGAGTATTGATATTAATTATACTTCCTGTAATTTTTGATGGTGCTTTTTTAAGGGCAGTACTGTCAGCAAAGGAAATTGTAGAGTCTCTTCGACCCAGGGGTTTTTGTAAAAATTCATCAAATGAATTACTATTTAACCTATCTTTCCTCTTATTTTCTTCATGAGAATCCATAATAATGTCTTCATCGACCTGAGAGAGTAGAGTAGATGGTGTGGTATGGAGTAATGTTCTATGTTCTTCTAAAATAGCATTACAACCATTCTGTGAGGTTATTGTCCCATCATCGTTGCCGGCGGATTCAAACACCGGTGTTTCATTAGAACCCATATCACTACTACTGCCGACCCCAGAATATTGAGAAAGGGCAGGGGATGAATAGTCACCAAGCTGACGCAGGGTGCTATCAAAAGGTGGCATAGAGTCAGGAGATGGATGGTTAAACGGACTTTCCTCAGTCATCTGATTAGCTTCGCTCTGTATGCTGAGGGGAAGATTATCCGCAGAATTAACAAATTGATAACTACCGTCGGGATCTGTTCTTCCAGTGGGTTGCCTAAGGACTACCGCTGAATTGAAGGGTTCCTGCCTTGCTTCAGAGGGGATTGGAGCAGGGGTTTTTACTTCAAAATCCTCAGGATCCGCTGGTGAGCTTGTTTCCACTCCATTAGAAGAGTTCGGAAATTCAGCTTGGTATACAGTCTCGCGTCCACGTCGATGCCGTGCACTCCTAACATCTTCTTCATCAGGGGCATCATTAAGTTCGGTCGGTATCTCTACCGGGGCAGCTTGAGGACGTTCTCCAACGTTCTCAAGCTCATCGTCTGGGTTACTCCGCTGATCACTATCAGATCTCGAGTTCTCCCTGGCTTCACTTGCCCTATTTTCGGAAGCTGGAGAAGCTGGAGAGGCAAGGGCAGAGATAGGGATAGTAACATCCTGATCACTATTATTTTCAGAAACAGTCCGCGGTTTTTTCGCGGCTACTTTGGGTTTTGGTGCCACTGCTGCTCGCACGTGAACTTGCAGAGTATTGGAGCGACTCTCCTCGCCATTGGGCTTGCTGGCCACTATTTGCAGGCTGTACTCCTCTCCCGGACGGTTAGGCAGCACTAGCGTCAGTTGCTGCTGAGCGGGATCAATATGTAGGGTGCCGCCATGGGTGAGGAAACTCCCTTCCCCGGAGAACTGCCAATCCGTGACAGCACAGCTGCTGGCGAGTTGAATAGGAAAAGAGAGCGTTTCTCCCGGCACTCCCTGTTGTTGAGCGGGTAGCGTCAGTTGAATCGTATCCTTAGGCGTTGCAGTTTTCTGATAGGCTTTTTGCTCCAACACTATCTGCGGATTACGCTGAATTAACGCCAGGCGGCTATTTGCCAGCGAGTGGGCAGTGGCGACCTGTTTGGGATCCAGCTGCTGGGCCAACGGCACTCCCAAGCGATAGATCAACTGGCACTGCAGCTGATGGTTCCGCTGGCCCCCGCTGGCCAGTTGATAGCTATAACTGGCCGTCAGCAGCGGCAGCGGGGTATAATCAACACCGAGTTTCAAGGCAGTGGGGCTAGGGGGATCTTGCTCAGGGCTATACTGCGCTAATGAGTGGCTGACATAGTGTTCCAACACGGCATTCAGTCGTAGATGAGGTTGTTGTCGTAACTGCCGCTGCAGGCGCAGTTCGAATCCCTTAGCCGGGCGACTTTGCGTGCTCTGATCGTCAGCGATCCGCCAGCTGCTTAAGGGGAGATAGCCATTCAGAGTGACTGAACTGTGTGCACTGCGCTGTTCTACCCCGATCCCCAGGCGGCCATGCGTCCCCTGCCGGCGGTAATCATAATAGGTTATAGCCCCAGTACTCTGAACTGTGATTGAACCAGCGCTGACCCAGACCCATCTGGTAAGTGGTCTGGGCCTGCTGGCGCAGCACGCCCCACTGGGTCAGCAGCAGCTGATGCGGACACTGGTGTAGTGGCAGCAGCAGGGCCAAGCGGACATTGCGCAACGGTGCTTCGGAGAAGCGGTCGCTTAAGGTAACCTCCGCTTGGCCAAATTGGTTGAGCCACTGGCTCGTCAGTTGGGCCAGCTGCTGGCTAGCGTCTGGGCGACTGCAGTGGGATGGCTGTGTCGTCAGGGGAGCGGGCTCCCGCGGCACTACGTGTCCAGCGTAGGGCTCCCCGAGGGGCTTGCTAAGCTCGGGTAAACTAACTGTTGTTGAGGCCGCCTGGAGTGAAAACAGCGCCCACGGGCCACAAAATAGCACGCTTTGGAATAACTTCTTCCGTGAATTTTTCATCTTCTCTCCTTGATAAATTCTCCCCCGCTTACTGCAGACGGTAAGGGCGGATTTCCAGCTTTGTTTATACCAGTTAAGGTAGTAGACCTTCTGCGAAATAAAATACAGAGAAGTGATTTCGGTAAAATATTCTTTTAAAAATGTTTTATTAGGGCCTGTTGAGGTTTCACATGGGTAGCCATAGGTAACTACAAGCCATGGCCAGCATGCTTTGGTAATTACGCTTTAATTTATCATACCGAGTGGCAATAGCTCTAAAATGC
>JARJDQ010009377.1:0-10176 GCA_030264215.1 Geostiba sp. GC000077 | reverse complement strand
GCATTAATATTCAAGTTGAGTTTGGGTTTGGACATTTTTAGTGCACCGGCAACACGGCACAATTTTTTGATTTATTATACAGGGTGGACAGAAGGTGGTGTCCTTCCTTAAGTTCCTTTGAAGGAGTGATTCGCGTACTCCTTTTTGATTCTGATATCCCAGCAGATGCTCTTGTAGGTACAGTAGATAGTTGTAGATACAGGGCGCCGGAAGTGCCTCAAAATCAAATTTGAAAATGTTTCGATTTATTTTCATATTTTGCTTTATATTTCCCGATTGTGAGCCCTTTCCCTCAGTATCTTTGCTCATTCTGATATGCAAGAAGAAGCTCTTTAAAATGCACCCTGTTCCAACGCTCTCAGCGTACGGGAAATGGATTAGAATCTATTTTGAACTTTTGGCTATTTATTTCGATATTTCCTTGAAAAGCGTGATTTTATATTCTCATTCGTCAATTTTTCAGCTGGTGATATTTTAAATTAAATAATTTGTTGTACTCTTACTATTACCTTGTATTGTTCCGCAATCTACTTTAAACGTTTAGTATTTGCAACTGAATATCAGACGCCGGTCATGGAACATAGTATTGAAAAATTATTTCGATGTCCGTTACAAAATTGGAAAATGTTAGTTCGACTATTTTCCCAAAAGTCAAAAGATGGCATTAGTTGTATTTCTTTAAGTGCTTGGAAACAAATCGGAAATATAAGTACGAAATCCGGTGGCTGAGACGCAGTCGGGGTTGGGCCGGCAGCGAGTGCAGAGCACATGAAATATAGACGAACTTTAAATTCATATTGATATTACTATTGATATTGAAATACTACTTTGTTCATCCGTCAACTAGCGCCATGTATCGGAGACTAGCGGAACTAACGATAGGGAACTACCTAGTTAGTTCCACTAGTCTCCGATAGATGGCGCTAATTGGCGGAATTTTAAAATCCTTCTTCTACACTAAGTTCCATGAGCGGCGACTGATGTGCATGATATTCAATTTCAAATACAAAAACTTTTTAAGCGGAATGCGGAACAATACAAAGTAATAACAGTACAACAATTTAATAAATGTAAAATATTACCGACTTAAAAAATATGTTAAAATAAAGGAAGGAAAATATAAAATTAAGCGTTTCAAGAAAATATCGTAAATAATAAACATGGATATTTATTTTAGAATTTTGCTAGTAAAATCTAATACTAACGGGATGTTATAATTCTTTTATTTTCAGTTAATTCGCGAATGCGCGAATAAATAATAAACATGGAAAATGTTGCCCGTTGCTAGTAAATATTTTAAATTTATTCTCAAATTTTATTTTAGAATTTTGTTAGTAAACTCTATCGATATTTATCTATCGCCAAAAGTTCAAAATTGATTTTAAGCCAGTTTCCGTACCCTGAGGGGGTTGGAACAGGGCGCATTTTTAAGAACGTCTTATTGCCTATCAGAATCAGCCAAAATACTTATAGAAAGAGCTAGCATTCCGAAGATATTAAGTAAAATATGGAAATTAATCTAAACATTTTCCAATTGGGGCCCTGAGGGGATTGGGACGAGGTGCATCTTAAAGAGCGCCTTCTTGTCTATCAGAATATGTTATGATACTGATAAGAGTAGTACGCGTTCGGAAAATATATAGGATTTTCCGTCGAATGTCGTCAAATTATCCAAATAATTCGCCAAAAATTTAAAGTCGATATTTGGGCACTTACGGGATGCTGAATGGGTTGGGACGGGGTGCACCTGGAAGAGCGTCGTGCAGGCTATGAGAGTTGATCTCGGTGCCAGCCGGCTTTCTAAAAATATAAAGGACTTTTCGTCTAATATCGTAAAATTATCAAATTAATTCGTCAAAACTTTTCAATGATTTTAAAGCATTTCCGGGACCCTGAGAGGGCTGGAGACTGGGTGCCCTTTAAAGAGCGTCTTCTTGCCTATCAGAATCTGCAAAGATACTAAAGGAAAGAACTCGAATTCGGGAAATATACAGCATAATATGGAAATAAATTGGAAAATATTCAATTGTTATGTTCAGATTTTAAGGTAAAGCTCTCCCGGGGGTTTTTGGTTTTTGTAAATGACTTGCAATGTACCACTCAAGATCATCGACCTTCTGTCCACCCAGTATACCTAGTGATAAGAGAAAATTTCAAATATTTAGGCATTCTTCATAATATGTAGTTTTATGCTTTAATTAATAAGTATAATAAATAAATAAATAAGTGAAGAAGTTTACAACTTAAAATAAATATCGGCATACAATGTCTTGAGTCAACTTAATAACAATAAGCATAAATAAATAAATAAATAAATATTGCATCAGCAGTCTGAGTGCTGTACTGTGAAAACCTAATCCTTTAATTGTCTTTTTCTCAAAACAAAATTTCTATTACGATATAAATATTTAAATACTCGATTACAATAATTAATTACAATAATTAAAGGACTAGATCGCATTTTACTTGATACTCATATGATAAGTTAAGTTAAATTAAACTTGTATTCGTTTTTGTTCGTTTTTGTTTGTTTCAGGTCCAAGTGTAACTGGCTCCGCGCATCCTAACCATCCTAACCTCAAAGTGTCTTCTCGCAGAGAAGATGAGGATGACAATCATTCACTTATTCAACTTACTTAAGTTACAAACAATAAGTTAATTGTTAGTTTGAAGACGTTCCTAGGAAGATTGTGGCATAACGTTTAGAGGTTTAGAACCAACTGGAGGGTTCCGATGGTTTCTGCTTGCGGTAGGCAATATCCTGTCCACCAGTGGACTTGTCCTCTTCGTCATAGGCGCGTCCCCAATAACCGCCGCCACCGCCATGCCCACCACTGCTCCAGTCTTCATCATTATCGTAGTGATGCTGATGCTGGGCGTGCTCGTAGTAGATGACTTTCTGCGGATGATGGCCCTTTTTCAGGTCAAGGTAGAAGCGCGCAATGTTAATGAGCAGGCCGGCGGCGGCGATGGCGAGGAACTTGAACTGCAGATGCGCGGCGAGTATCTTCAGGAGCAGTGTCACCTTGCCGAAGATTACCGCGCCGAGGATGAGCAGTTTGATGATGGCCTTGATCTTCTTCTTCTTTTCCTTCTTTTTCTTGCCACGTGCCTCCGAAGCTAAAAATATTATTGAAGTGAAAACTTTGTAAATTTTTGTAAAATGGATCTGGATAGTGGATTAGAAATATGGATACTGACCTCCTTTCTTCAAGGATCTACCCTTATCTGCTTTCGTACTATCTTCCACAGACGTATCTTCCTCTTCCTCCTCCTCCTCTTCAGCAGCATCCTCCTCTGCAACATCAGTGACCTCCTCAGTCTTGTCTTCCTTTCCATCGCGGAAGAAACCCGAAATTCCATGCTTGAAGAAGATATCTGAGATCTCGTTCATCATAGATGCTATCGTCTCCATCAGAACTGAGGGGGTTTCTCCCGTGCTGGCCTTCCTGCCGGTCATCAACGCAGCGGCATCGGCTTCAACTGTCAATCAAACCAAACAACGCATAAACATCTATAGCGGCCAAAGAACATATACTTAAGTAATTTGCGAGTGGATAATTTGTGAAATTTGCGTTATTCAGAAAGTCGTTTAGCATTTAGGCCAATTATATCTGCACGTTTCCTACTCTCATACTGTTTGTTTGAGGTGCCATGTTTGAGGTAATTTAGCGTATTTAAACGACCGTTAAAATTATTTTAAATGTACTTTAAGCATGGTTTAAATGCTTTTCCGAAATTGGGAATGGCTGAAAGGCAAGTCGTTATTTTTATTGTGAGTAATTTCATGACTTCTTGACTTTGATTTCAAGCTAATTTTGTACGATCAAGTTCAATACAACGGTTAATAAACAAATAGATATTAACGAATAATCCATTGCCTTGAAGGTAAAGGCAATTAATTTAAAAGAACGCTCCGCTCCAACCGAGCAGAGGAACAGATGTTAGGCGTTGCGTTATGACAGTTGCATAAGTAGTCTTAGTTTTTAACGTCTACCACCGGGGCTTTACTGTTAACAAATGAATTTTATGAACTAATGGCTATCATGAAGTATCCTGCTACCAGCTGTGTTACACGATTCGATACGCTTTGTGTGTAGAAATCAAAAGTTGTTTATGTTAAGGAAAATTTACATTTGGTTTTCTTTCTTGCTATAACTACCGGTAACTTCATATATTTTAATTTATCATGTATAGCTACATATTAGCATACAAATAACTCTTAAATAAAATGATATAAATCTTTTATTTTTCATCTATTACCCTGATTTATAACACAATAAAACATAAAAGTCGTGATGCTATTTCTCAGAATGTCAGACAGGATCTTCTATTGGCACTTCTCCACAATTCTTCTTTTTAAGATCCATGAACCTCTTTTAATCGAAATCTACGCAATGACGAATGAAACTATAAAGACAATGACTACTTTTCGCGTCTTGGATATCTTCGCATATGGAAGACGATGAATGGCCGTCGTATAGTGAAATTCGAGGTCAACACCAGTGCGTTGTTATGTACGATTATCTGTCGCTGTCGAAGAATGCCGACGGCTTTCACGTGTGAATACTGTGAATCAAGCAAACAAGGAAGATGACTACTAGGCAACTAGTAGGAAAGAAAGCCGCAAAAAGTTGGAAATATTTCGCAACATCCTCGAAAAATTATGTAAATATGTGCATATTGTCTACGAAAACATGAATTGTGTATGTTTGGTTGCCTATGTCATGGTGATATATGCGGCTATTGCCCCAGTGTTGCCATGTTGCCAATACGCGTGGAATATAGCTAATCGTATCGAATGTCAGCAATAAATTCGCTCGCGATCGTGTTCATTAGGCACCGTTCGACGCGCGTTCGCAAACAAGGAACGAAGAAACAACAACTCGAGTGCGAGTGGGTATTTAGCGAGACGAACGTTTGTTCTAGCTATTCTACCATCATAGGCACAAGTCGCCAACTCACGAACGTAAATATCTGATGATGGTTCTGCGCTAGGTTGTTGAGGTCGGGTTTGGGACGGCTGAGTTGTTTAGAACTATTAGAACTTTAGAGATGCGTCGATATGCAAATTAGCAGCGTCATCTGGCGCTGCAATTTCTTCGACATTTCTTTGCACACTTCTTCTAACTGCGCATGGTGGACATAAATCCTCAATTGATTACGATTCCAATGGTTTGTTAATTTTAACAAATTTGTTTGTGAACTCTAAACTTGTTAACACCAACCTCATTTTAAATAGGTTTTTGAACTTCATGTATTATTTATAAAAATTTCAAATATGAACATTTTGCTTACACGGAAACAATAAGTTAAACTCTTCAACATTGTTTACTTCCAGTTTTTATTTCGTTATTTCTTTCGTTTCCTTCTTCACTTATTTTCTTAACATCTTAACTTTATGCGTTTCATTTTCATTTCCTTTCCTCTTCCTCCGTCTCGCCTCGTTTGGTATCACAAGCATCACAACAAATACTAATTACACTCAATTCGTTAGCTTTTTTTCACCTCAACTGTAGTTATACTTTATACAAGAGAATTATGACAAAAACTGTTATAGGACATTAGGTGCTTACCCACATCGTTTTACACTTACGAACAGTAAGTAAGGAAGACGAAGATGCACGAAGATGCGCAAGGTGCTGAAGAACATCTTTAGTCTGTGATCTTAGTCAACGAATCAACACATGTTACTGTTTATTAAAAAAAACATTTTCCTCTACTCTGTACCTGTGTTCTTCGCAACAAATCATATGTTAGGTTAGTGGTTAGCTACGGCTTCCTTTCGTCAATGAATGTTCATCGACTTCCTGCAAAGTGCCTTCATGCTGTCGCAAGTCGCAGCGTCATCTGTTCGAGGTTTCGAGACTAAAGTATTTTTGCACTTGTCGCCAGCCGCGTGACTATATAGTGTGTAATTAACAATCACTCTAGTCGAGTTAAGTCAACAATCAGCTAACTTGCCTTAAGTCAGTAGACACTAGTGGCTATAGTGCTACGATAACAAATGTTAATGATTCTTATTATTGGCTATTTTAGGACATTCCTGCTCTGTGTTCTAATTCTCTAAGCCATAAAATGCTTGCCAAGTTACTTACCTAAGTCATAAGTCATAATACTCATAATACATTTATAGGGACGTATAGATATGCATATTGCGGCAACCAACTTAACAACCAAACAAGAACTAACCATAACAATAAGTAATGTAGGACAAATTAGAATTGGATATGTTTTGAGCGCCGAACTAAACGAATTCTTAATTCTCAATAAAACAGACCGTAACCGTAAAATATAAATTATGAATCTTGCCTTATGATACTGATACTGATACTGAATCTTGCCTTATACACCAGCTGCATCTACAATTTTAAGCCTTTTAGCCTTTATTTCTAGTTTACATTTTCTTGTAGGACGGAGTAGAACATCTTTTACATTTAGGTTATGTCAAATTTTATAATGATCATTAATATGATAAAATCGTAATGCCGTAAACTCGTAAAATCATTTGAAGATATGTATAAAACTTGTAATATTTTCCTTGTACTAGCGGCACATAATAATTGACACATTAAAATTATAAGCAATAAATCTTGCTTAATGTGTTTATCACTCGCAGAATGCAGAAACCGCTTAATTTCGCCAATCTCTATTTGACTTTGGTGGTGGAAATGTGCAAATGAAGGCAGAAGAACAGAAGAAGAAACCGTTGGGAAATTACCGGTTTACATTCAAATTTATAAACTTTTAGATTCATTGATAAATTCACCATATACTATAATCAACTGAAATTCTTTAACCGATTTTTTTAATAGACATTGAAGAAATAGAATATTAAAGTAATTTTAAATTCGACACACGTCTGAATCGTTATTTAGCGCGCGGGGCGCGTGCGTCATATGCTCAGTAGCGCGCGCATGCGCAGTCAAACAAATGCAGTGCGAAACCGACTCAAGAATCAACAATAGGCCATGAGGACAAAAGACAAAGGACGAAACAGCGTTTCCTAATTTACTGAGTTTCTAGCACCCAGACACACTGCATTACAATAGATATACTAACACTGCATCTAAATGTTTAAATTATTGTTATTTACCTTCAACCTGCAGTGTAGGTTTATTGCTTCTCAAAGAAGCACTGTCCGGCTCGTGGTCAAGATCAAAGACACGCGTTTAAGAAAAGCCAACTTTTTAAGCACTTTTTAAGGCATTTTAAGAAAGTATAAGCGTGTATAAGATTTAAGCAGCATTGCAGCGCTTTATTCGATAAATTGAGAATTTGCGGTTTTTGAGGAACAGCGGAACAGGATGAAAAAAAAGCGAAGAAAACGCACGCAACATTGAGCGACTTGACTCAGGTATATTAATTTGCCTTCTGGGGACACTTGACCTACTGCCCAGCAGGCATCTTTTCGGAGATTATTGATGACAACAACGTATCGAACGGTTTGGAACTTGACGCTCTTGGTTCGGTTTAAAACGAGTTTAAGAAGTAGAAGTAAGTAGCCGAAATTATAATTTCGAGCACGCCTTCCACCTAATAAAATTACATTCCTCCGTGCTGCTCGGCTACTCAGTGGTCATTTAATCGATGATGCTGGACGATGATAATCAATAAACTAGAGCGCTCTGAGCAACTTTTGCCTTAACAAGTGCAGCAATGCACGGAAAGGGAAAAATAGACCTGGTTAAAAGCAAAATTAAAAACACATTAATCATCAAACTCAAATCTCAAACCTCAAACCTCAAACCCAAACGTTTTGATAACTTCTTGGCTCATAACTCTTCTATTGCTTACTTATTACATATTTATGATGCTTGGATAAAACGAAGAATGAAGCTAATGAGGTGATTAACAGAAGCACCTCAAAAGTCACAAATCAAAGTCACACTACATCTACAACTACACTAATGTGCAAAGTAAACGAGTTCCGTTCATCCGTTCATTTCTCATTTTTTTCAGTCCAACTGATTTATATCAAAATCAACACACAACGCACTCTAAATCTAAATTCTACTTTCTTCTAAAGTCCTAAACATTTTGAACCAAGAAGAATTTGAAGATGTGATAGATAGAAGGTCATACATTATGACGAAGGAACTAACCCAATTAAATGTGTACCAACCTACCAAATTCGAAATTTAAGCTAATCGCGAATTAATTATTTTGTGTCTTGGTCAGTACACACATGACGCACAGACGAATAGTATTAATTATGCAAATCATATGCTTATAATTAAAGACTTATTAGATATGTTGCCGACATTCCAGAATTCCAGTCTACAATAAATTAAACTACAATGTATGCAACTACAACTATACGCAAAAGCGTATAGACTAATCTAGTTTTTGTTGTTGTTTTGTGATTATTACTGAAGTAATTATAAATTTAGGTGACTACGCCAACTCAAAACTTTCTTCATGGAATGGTGCCCACATGCGTACTAAATTGTTCAAATTATAACCAATTTTTCGCCTGTTTAGATTACATATGGCTAAATTTGATACAGTAGAATAATGTGAACTGAAAGTTTAATTAGAATAATGAAAATAATTATTAACGATCGTTTTTATTGTTGTGTTTGAAAATCCTAACCTCGCAGGAAAAGTCAAACTTTGACTAACGTGATAATTGAAGAAACCTACTTTTTGTTCAGGCTGTGACGTCTTTTTGTGTCGTCTCAAAATGGATGGGAATCATGTGTCTTTCATTATGTTATTATATCGTATTATATTTTCGATGTTTTATGTTTTCATTGCTTTTAGTTTTTATGACTCACCTAAGAATCGTTGATGTTTGGCCTGGACGATATCTTCCGATTTGTCCAGCACGCAGGCGATGTCCATCTGCCCTGCGCATTTCATTACCTCCAGATAGCTGAGGACCTCCTGCCCTTGCACTCCACCGGCGGCGGCGAGACACGTCGCGAACACGACGACGACGGCAACTAGTTGTCGCATCGCGAATCAATTCGATATGCAAATGTATCAATTCACTTCGTTTACGCACGAACTTGCTACTTGCGTGGTATTACGGCACACGCCACGAAACTAGGTAATCGTATCAAGAGCTGACTTCCTCGGCGTGTCAGGGTTAGGCGGAGGAAGAAGAAGAAAGCGCGTGTGTGCTCGCCGTGAACTTGAACGCGCGTCTGAAGGTTGCGGATGGCGTGCGCGGCGCTTTATAAAATCTTCTTGCCTGCGAAGGAGTTGGCGATGAAGAAAGCTGCGGAATACCGAAATCACAACGATGAGTGGAAGTGCGAGAAACTTAGCGGCCACAACGCAATTAGTTGGGTGAACAAGAATGAGGATATGCTTGGATGTGATATGTGAAGTTATGAAGTAAGAAGAAGGAGATGCTTCTCGTCTCTTATTGAAACTCGATGCACCTGCGTACTCAACATATGTGTTGGTTGTTGGTACTGTTGGTAGTCAACTCTGAATGTGATAGTTTTCGTATGCACAGTGCATATGGGTGCAATGTTGATCAATGCATTGGATCCAGGTGGAGAGGAAGAGATGCAGCGATGTTATGCATGCGGTGGCCATGCTTTGGTGGCTCACTTACAAGAGAATGTGGAACAACCGATGAGGAGACGTCGGCGGGCAATCGTCAGTGTCGAGGCGCGTAGAACGACACGCAATCATCCATTCAAGCATTCAAAAACATTTCAATTACTGGTATTTACGAATCAAGCTAAACAATCCGTCTATTTTGATGAATAATTTCAATGTGAGGTTATACTTGTGATGTGGATTTCAATGAAAGATATGAATCTTTCATAAGTTTCACATTTGAAATTTCAATAAAATGTATAAAATGTTTCATTTCAGAAAATGAAATTTAAAAAGCGCGGGATTTTCAAATTATTTAATATACTGTAATTAGAGTATGCTGTCCGATTGTAACTGTTATTCTGTCATTGTTCTGTACAATATCACTAGTGCCACTCATGGTCGCCTGAGTTGTGTTGATGATATCGATTCTCGTGACTTATAATTTACTCGAAAAAAAAAACAATTGCCTCGGTAGCTTGAATCTCTGCATGGTTGCAGCTTCAATGCGTATAATATCAATGCGTACAAAGTTTTAAAGTGCTAACCATTCTGGTTAAATGCTCTTTAAGAGAAAAGTAATCTTATAGAAGGTGTACGATTTTTACAACAGCTGCT
>JARJDQ010009371.1:0-11184 GCA_030264215.1 Geostiba sp. GC000077 | reverse complement strand
TGCTACACTTGACAAACACTATAGTTTTCTCATAGAATCATCAAATGTTAAGACGTATCTATAAAACAAGTTTATATAAAGTATAAAGACATCCTTTGGTAGCACCTAATTGACTACGACGAAAAAGACTACCTGTTGATATTATAGGCAACCATGTTAACACGATTCGATAGTTGAGCAAAATCCAACTCAACGACGCTTCTTATTTCGCATTGATTATACCTACGAAAACACCCATCAGCTTCAGAGTTGTTGTTGCCGTATTTACTGTAGTAGTTATCTACATTGTGGTTCTGTAATAGGTAAGCGAAGGACCGGCTGTATGCAAAAGTTTCGAGGTTATGGCGTACGGTCGTATGTTAACTCACGGCCGCCATGATAAGTCAAAATAGTGCGGCACTAATCGAGCATCGATAAAGCATCCACTAAGACTAGGATTAAAATACAGTGTGAGGGAAAAAGGAAGTCCACAGTCTTCTCTGGCTTTAAAAATTATATCCCTGTGAAAAAAAAAATACAAAACGGACACCAACCTATTTAGGCATATCCAATGCTTTTATTCTGGTCGTTTGTTTTCGTTTTTTCCACTTAGGAATACATAATAATCGTTATTAGCTTTCCCACGTCCATCTTATCATCGAATGCATATTTCACTTGCAGTTGTACCGTTTTTGTAAACATTTAATCAGATTTAAAAGTGTCTGGGCCTAAATTTTACAATTTTTTTATGTTATCGGAGGTGGGGGGTGAACGGCCGAAAACTATTATTTTTGTTTCGTCTCTTTAGCGATATACAAATACATATTTCGAATTACTATTGAGAAGAGATTATTCATACAATATTTGATTATTACACACATAAAATAAGAAATAAGATACAACATATATAGCTTTCCACATTTCTCTTCCTCATCGCTGCTCAGAGCAGGCCGAAATTGAATAGTTGTTCAAAAATGCTTTGAATATTTTGAATAATCGTTAATAAGTAGAAGTAAATATGTGTAAATATACCCAACCAGGAATGACCGGAATTACGTTCAATGTGATTTAAGTGCAGAGCTAAATCGAGAAGGTTGCACTGCAACTCCTCAGTTTCAAAGCTAAACTTTCACCAAAATCATTCTCCCTTTCACGGGGGAGAATACGTCTTATGAATACTGTGTTTTGCATGCACATTTTATTTGTAACGGTTTTTATTTCTTTATCATTTAAGTGTCTAATTTGAAATTTTACTGCATCCTTTCACTAATGAGTTTTTCACCTTTTAAATGACTTTTCTGCAAAGTCCTGCAAACGGAAACTCTTTTCTACGTCAAGAGGGAGATTAAATATAGAATGCAATGCTTTAACTTTCTGTAAGTTTTGCAACAACTTCATTCATCTAATGTTTTAACACTTTAAAAAAAGTTTGTTCCAAACATTTCTTCTGACTTTGCATGAGTCGGCTTTAGTAGTTTTTTTTTTTGGGTATATATGTTGCGATTAAAACAATTGTCGAGATTATAAAGTTTCAAGTGTTAAGATCTTTTTGTGTTTCATTATTTTGTCGTTTTTCAGTTGTTTTCTTTGTTTTTGCTATATGTATAGGTATTTGTCGAATTTCGTGTGTTATCATTTTGCTGTTCCTGCTGGCTGGTCTGGTATGTATTCCCTAGCGCCAATTTGTTCACAAATTGTCATCCAGACGCCCCTGCATGTAGGCGGGGCCTACGGTGGGCGGTGCGCGACGCAAAAAAGCGATTCCCAACGCCCGACGTGCACAATAAATATCACATTCTCTCTCTCAGGAGAACACAAGTCGCAGAGAGCGAGCTGGCTGGGAATCGTCGCCGCCGACACCGCCCCCTTACAACCCGTTGGTGGGGGGGCGTCGCTCCTGCTGTCGTCAACCGATGTATATAAATATCATAAATATAAATCACAGCAGCGACTGACATGATAGCTCAGTCGTTATTTTTATATAATTATCAACACTCGTAACAAATATAGAAAAATATACATATTTGCTTTGCTCTCCAAACACCACTGCGAGTTTTGTTGCATGTTTGTTTCTTTATCATTCAGCTCTCGCTCTAATTCTAGTTGTTAATCTTTTGTTTTTTCTTTTGTTTCGTTTGTATTGTTTTGAACACACGTTTGTCGCTTGTTTGTGTCTTCGCGTCATTTGTTGGTGAATCCGACGTTTCAAAGTTTGTCTTGCGAGGGGGGAGGGGAGAGAAGCCTTTGGAGCCCACAAACACGTAGTGTAGTAAAATATTGGTAACAGTCGTTTTGGTCATAAATCGCACTTGGTTTTAGTCTCGCCTGCGCGTCGAGAAAGCAGCACCATCGGTCATCTTCTAACCATTAATCAACATTCGTATCATTTGTTATGTTTCTCTGTTTTTTTCATGCAATAATTACTTGAGCGGCGTCCACACGCTCGCTTACGATAAGTATATAACCTAAGCCTTAAACAAAATTAAACGGCGCTTCCACCGGAAAACGAATCAAATTAAAGCCAATGATAATACACAACACAAGATTAGGCAAATACTTGAATCAAAAAATTATTGAATAAACGAATTGAATACGCTGCGCGGCGCACAAAAGTAAAACAAAATAGCGGCACCAATCATCGTCAATTATTGAGTATGGGCGGGTGGGAAGTGGGTGGCGCTCAACATACGGCGGGGCCGTCGCCCTGCCCCTGGTGCTCAGCGCCGCCCGGCTTGAACTCTTCGCTCGCGGCGGCGGCGGCTGAATGCTCGCCGCCTATAATGTCAGTGGCAAGCGGCTCCCTGCAGAGGACGGACACACGCAACATGTTAATACATTATGCAACTAGCCAAACATAACCAATAAGTATGTGCAGGTGTAGCGCACACGCGCACATTCGCAACGATGCGCACTCGGCTTACCCGTTCTCGCCTTTGTCCGGCTTGCCGCTGTGTCCGCGCTGTCGCTGCGCCGCCTTTCGCTTACCGCTGGACTGCGCAACATATAAAACACGAATTATATAAATACTATGTACAAACCACACCGCGGATGCTGGATGCATGTTGCTGTCGAATGTTGGCTCCGGTTTGCGGTGATGGGGATGCATGTGGGTGTATGTGTTTGTGAAAGAATGGTGAAATCATTGAAACCATACACTGTGCTTCTTCTGCCCGACGGGGTAAGAGGGCGGGCCGCCGGATTTGCGCGGGCGAGGGTTTGCGCCGGTCGCATAACCTCCACTGCCCGCGCCGCGCGAATGATTGTACTGTTGGTGCTGTTGCTGATGCGGCTGGTGTTGATGCTGCTGGTGCACCTGATAGCCGCCTGGATGGCGTCCATTGCGATTGTTTGGATAACCACCGCCGCCGCCAGCTGCGGCCGGATAGTGCATGTGTTGCTGGGGTGCTTGCTGGCGCACGTTCTGGTAGCCGTAGTTTGCACCCCAGGAACCCACCACCACGCCGGCGATTTGCAGCTGGCCGCCGCGCGATTGCATCGGGCGATGGCGGTGGTTGCCGGCGCCGCGGGATGAGGGCAGTGGCACGGTTGGCAGGCAATTTGGCGGTGGCAATCCACGAATGTGACCTGCAACAGAGACAATTTTAGAAAACTTCAGACAACTTTATTGTCATAAAGTGCTACAGTGCCAGCGCCATCTGGCTTTTACAAGTTTACATACCTTGGAAATGTGGTAAATGAATCTTGGCAAACTTCGGATCCAATCCCTCTAGAATGGCCTTCCGCATGCGCTCCACCTTAACCACTCGATCAATATGATTCTCACAGAGATCCAGCAGAGTTTTGGCTTGCGTTGCTCGCGTCAGCGTATGATGAAATAGCTTGCCATCGAAATACAGCCACGGACAGCACATTAACCAGGGCAGGGGGGCGCCACAAGCGTCGTTCGCTAGCAGTGTCATCTCCACGCCCTGCATAAACACGGCTGCCAACTGAACACCACGACTAGTCACCACATTCAACTGGAATTAACACAAAAATTGCATTGAAAACTCAAACTTTCTTTGCCTTGCGTTGCAACAGTGTAAAAGTGTAAACTTACAGTCAGCTCCTGCAAATACTGAGTATTCATGAGATCAGGATTAAATGCCTGCGCCAAGAAGACATCCAGCTCGGCGCGACGCAGTATCGCCTTCTCCAGCGACATAACATAACGCAGTACACAGGCCATCACGAGCATGTGCTGCGGGACATAGGCCGTGTTGAGTATGAGTGGAGTATCTGCACTGAGACTTGACAACAGCGCCCTCATACGCCTGCGTTTGTCATCAACGGCTGAGCCAAACCACAGACGATGCAACGTTGGCACTGCCCACGGCAGTGGCACAGCTTTAACCTCTTCAGCTCGCTGGTAAGGATTACTGCGACTGTACGCCCACTCCTTGACGACGACATCCGGCGGCGGAGCATTGTCAGGTATCTCCTTAGCCTCCTTCTTCTTAGCATGCACGTAGCGATGATGATGCAAGTTGAACAACACCGCGTAAACGCGCTGCCGCAGCGGCTGATAAATTTCATGCACCGGTGGGAATTCCCGGTTTCCTTCGTCCTCCATCACGCACGGGAGGCGCACCTCCTTGGTGGTGAGCACGTGCAGAAGCCACGGCGTCATGAGACCCTTCTGATGGCGCGAGGTCGCCGTGCGGAGAACTTCGGAGGAGATATTCGGGCAGATAATGTTGTGTGTTGATGCCACTGGCGCGGGAGTGGGCGTTGAACTGGGACTGGGGATCGAAGCCTTGGGAGATTCTTGCGCGGAGCTGTTCGCTGAGGAACTGACTAGTGTACCGCCATTCTGAGCATGCCCGTTGAGTCTGGAGCTGTCCGACGTGGGTGGCGATTCCTCCGCATCGCCGATGATAATGTCCGACGCCGCAGCGAGTATCTGATTCACCGTCACAAGCTTGTAGTTCTTCAAACTCTCCGCCTCCTGTTCGGTGGTCTCCGAGGCAAAGCCAGACGTGTCCAATTCGACCACCTCCTCTTTGATTGTCACATTGTTAGCGGTGGGCGCTTCTACCACCTCCACTTCCACCTCCGCCGTTGTTTTCGCTGGTTTCGGAGGCGCGCTGGATTTGGTTCGATGCGAATTGTTGTTCTTCGCGTTGTACTTGTGGAAGCCCATGTAGTACGAGACGGAATGTTTGAAGGTGTCGCAGCGCTGGTGGCTCTCGCCAAAGATGGTCGTCGCCAGCTGGTCCAACTCCTGCACGCTGGGCAGCGTGCGCACATACTCGGCGAGCAGCTTAATCGCCGTTTCGCCTTGCATCTTCTGATCCTCCTTGCCGAAGATACCCAGCACACGCTTATGAATATCTTGGAGTTCAGTCTCGGGCATGAGGAAGTTCCCCAGCAAAGCGGCAAGGACACAAAGCTGATCGGGTTGCAGCTGTAGGTGCTTCGCCATTTCGGCAACCATGTATTCCTTGGTTTCCAGCGAGCCCTTGTAGGTGAGCTTCAGGTGTTCGGAGGAGAAGTAGCGCGGCGGGTCGAAGACGGCGTACTCGGCGTCATCGGCAAGCAGACCATGGAAGTCATACTCCTGGCAATAAGCCAGCACCTCCTGGTGATGATCAACAGTCGTGCACATCTACAAAATTAAGATGTAAAAAAAACGATGTTCTACGAACCACCATCAAACCGCCATTTTGTTTATCCACCTCTAAACTTAACCAAACACCGTCTGGTGACAGAAAATGGAACTTCTGAATCACGTGGAGTCAACATAGCCAATGGCATAGCTTCGTTCAGAACAGCTGAGAGTTGGTATGAGTCGTTTCGTTGTGGTACAGTGGCGCCACCAACGTTAAATTTAGAGGTGAATAGTACATAAATTTTGTGAGGTTACGCACCACAGTGATGCCAAGATGGCGCAAAGCCATGCGCAGCGCCGTCCTCAAGCAGATCGGCGCCGTCCACCAAATCTTCGGCGGTGGCGTCGCCTTCGTCGAGATGTGCTTCAGCACCATGCCCACTCGCTGCCGGACAGTCGCCTGCTCTGCAATCCATTCGTCCATGCGCGTATTGTCGACGCTGCCGTTGAAAACAATCGCAAACTCAATATTCCCGTGGTCAATGGCTTCCGTCAGCAGCGTGAGGAACTGATACATTCTGTTCCATTGTCCACCACAAGCCCAATCTAAAAATACCATGACACATCACTCCACAGCACTTAAAAGTGCACTCAACCACAAACATTTACCTGAAAAGTAACCACCATAAAGCCTATCCAGACAATTCTCAGCATCAATCACCAGCCTCAGTTTATTTCCACCTATTGGCTGCCTCTTTCTATTGTTTGGCTTTTGCATGGCAACATTCCTGGCAATCTTCAGCAGGTCCACTGACACTGCACCACCTTCCAGTGCAGGGCTTGCCAAGAATGCCTGAAGATCCTGCAGTCCCATCTTTTGTCTTTGTTGCAAGCAGTCTGAAGCAGTCAATCCAATATTGCAATTGCTCAATGTGAAGGTATCATCTGAAAAGAGAATTTTATTGCTCAGCACACAGCAGGATCATTGTTACAAAGGATGAGAGTCAATTAAGTCCCCACATCAAGAGCGAAATAGTTCAATATGATTAACACTGATTACAAATTGATTTAGACAATTTCGTGACGGTTACATAGAGAATACCGAGTGTCCCGCAACCTCCAGCACTAAAAATAATCCTCTACGACCGTTGTGCCGTTGCAATATCGTGAAAATCCATTATAAATTTACAGGACTACAATATGATGTTAAAACATACGATATGTATCTCTTCTCTGCGTTTGCTTGCAGTTTTTGAGTGTTTTTTTGTTTGGGAATGTAGCCGTCGGCCATTTGCCGATACGGCGATCAATCGCTTGCGAATTTAGCGATTTGGCGTCCGCTGCGTGCGTAAACAGCGGTGTCAGCGTGCTTACCGCTTCGTGCGTGGTGCTGCCGACGACCCCGCCGCCGTGGGGATGCGAGCGTTTCCTTGTAGGCCTTCTAGGACGACGCAAGCGGATCGCCGGCTGGCGCTGCCGCTGGCATAACAAACACGTCCTGGATGAGCGCAGTGTCGTCGCTGGCGTTGTTGTAGAGTGTATTGGACAATATCACAGGGTAGAGGGCCACAGGGCGCAAACACGCGACCAGCGCAGAGTAAGAGGCACTATCAGTCGAAGGCAGAAGCTGTAGATAACGCAGTTGCAGACGGTGAAGAAACGCGTCGCATGTCAGGATCTCAGGATGACAGGCCGTCAGGCGGAGCACCGGCGGCGGTGGTGGAGAGCGATTCGGTGTTGTCCGCCTTGATCGCGCACGAACGCGTGAGCCGAATGCCGAATGTTTTCGCCGGAAGCTGGCGTTCGGTGCGTTTACTTACCACCGTGCCACTGGTGGGGGAAATGAAATATGGCAACCGGAATATGTAAAACAATTCAAACATTCAAAGTTTGCCCTCAAAACACATATCAAACGTAGTCTTAAACGTAGTAAAAATGGTGCAGAAATTACGTTAATCTAATTATGAAAGCGGTTGGTTCAGGTTGGTTGGAAATATTTAGTAATTTTTAAAGAAAGCATTCTTGTCTTGCAATAAAACAGGTTGGTGTCCGGTAGATGGCGCGACAGTATGCAACATTCGTGCATGAACGAGAACCACGTAAAGTCCCGAAGGGAGTTCATAACATGTTCAACTCAAAGTTAAAAATGTCTCATTCGAAAGTTTATTGTTTAAAATTCGGGAAGAGTCGCTTTCACTAACATTAATATGCCAAAGACGTTGTAACCATTGAGAGTTTGGTGGTTTATATGTTGGTTGTTGGTGTGTTGGACAAAATTAATTATAGACCCACCCGCCCATGCAACTGTACGCATCCATGAAATCTATAACAGCACAAAAACATTTTTGGACATTATTGGATTTTCCGAGTTTAGTCGCGGTGGTCGCGGAAATATAAAATGTCAGCATGGGCAGATATGTGCTTCGATCAACGCGCATCGCGCAGGCATAATGTGTATGTTGGTTTGCCTACAATGCGGTCTAATTTCACCCCAGCCTATAGTTCTGTGCCAAAGTCCACCAACCACCATTTTAAAAATATTCTTCATGTAATCATATTTCAGCGCATTTGAGAGTGTTTACAGTTAATTATAGTGAACGGGCAGTGGAGGGTCCTGGCAAGTGCATTTCTGCAGAACTGTCGTCGTAACAACACGCCGAGTGACGATACAAACAGTTTGAACTTTTTGCGAAAATAAAAGGCGAACAGGGGTAGCTTAAATGTTGGAGGGGGCAGCACTGGCACTGTTGCTGGCTGCGACCGAGCACGGCGTGCACCGATAAAATCAAGCTCGGAAAATCCGCCAACGCCAATCCGGCAATCTGCAGAAAACCATCGAAAAGTGCGGAGCTCGGCGCAGAGGAGTGAAGTAGTGAAGAGTTGTTGGGGTGTCATCACAGTTCACCTCATAAGCGCTCATAGTATTCACTCTATTCACTCGTACACTCGTAAACTTGTGATTGTGTGATTGCTTGTGCGATCTCGAGTCTCGACTTCTCGCTTCTCCTCGTAGTCGAGTGATTGCGAGTGATTCAGTTTGTGCCCGACCGCCACTACGTTCGCCTGCAGGCCCGCTGTGCCCGCCGTTAAACGGTAATCATAACAAAAGCCCACGCACCGACTCAAGCAACAATTATACTCATTGTGCTTGCGCTTTATTGTCTCGAGACACAATCGCCTTCAGCGACACGTCAACCGAATGTTTCAATATTTTTAACTCTTTTCCTCCGTTCGCTGTATGCTCGTAGGATAGCGCCGAGGCGACACACGCTGGTGCGTTTTAATTGATTTTGTGCGTCCGTGCCGCCGCCGCCGCCGCATCGAGCAGCCAGCTGAAGCGGAAGCTTGCCGAAGAAACGTCGCAGGCGCCCACGCATCCAAGCCGCCAGGTCTCTAGAATAGTCTAGAACCATCACCTAGAACAGAACATCTAGAATTTGAGCAGTCAGCACTCGCAGCATCAAAATGGTGTCCGGAGGGATGAACTGCGTCAAATACCTGCTCTTCTGCTTCAATTTATTGTTCGCGGTGAGTGCACCGAGTTTATTACACCATATTACATCTACAGCTTTTGGGACAGGGACAGGGACAGCAAACAATAGCCAGACTGACTACATACTACATTCACTCATTAACACAGCAAACAAATTTACAACAACACTGCAAACCTCTTCTCATTTCTCATTCCTTATCCTAACAACAGCTATTAATTTTAGTTAATATTTGTTGTAGAACGAAGCGCGATAAAGAAATATTTATCTTTGACATACTGAGTGTGTGTTGTTTGTTGTATTTTTATTTTTATTGTTTCCACAACATTTTTAACGTTTAAATTGATTGTTACTACTAAGAGCCGTCTTACATTACACGATACATTTTCTTGCACAATTCCACGTACAATTTCTTCGTAACTATGGTAACCAACAATTGAAACTATGGTAACGATTGTTTGTTACCATAGTTACAAAGAAATTGTACGTGGAATTGTGCAAGAAAATGTATGGTGTAAGACGGGCCTTAAAGTCGTTTTACTCTATACATTTTCTTGCTCAATTTTACGTTAATTGTAAATTGTTGTTTACCATTTGTTGGTTACTTAGGCCCGTCTTACACTATACATTTTCTAGCACAATTCCACGTACAATTTCTTGGTAACTATGGTAACAAACAATCGTTACCATGGTTTCAATTGTTGTTTACCATAGTTACCAAGAAATTGATCGAGAAATTGTCCAAAAAATTGTACAGTGTAAAACGGTCCTAAGTCTTTGTACTAGTACAAATATTGAAATCTTTAGGTTTTATGTTGTAAGCTTGTATAAGTTATAAACGTCGATATTGAAAAGTCCAAGCGATTGGAAACATACATAGAAACCACACAAACGTGACCCACATTTCTACTTTACACCTGCTAGCTGCACCTATGTCTTCGTCTTCCGAGTTCAGGTCTCGGCGAGGCCGAAGCTTCGGACACGCTGTTGCTTTTAACTGCTCCTGTACCTGTGATTAGAAGTAGATTAGGGCAAAACTGCAACAGACAAAGTTCAATGCATAGTTTATGATTGTGGGTACGCCGATATCTGGCATTGCCTGCTTAATTATTTAATATTAACTGCCGGTGGCGGCAGCATATCTATATCTTTGTGACCCAACTCTGTTATGCAAAGTCGACGGGGCTAGGCTACGAGGGTAGTAATTTCCGTACAGACAAATTTCCGTATAGACAAATGAGAAAATCGTCGGATTGAAAAAAAAACTAAAATTGTTTCTTGTTTCGACATTTGGACATTTGTTTGAAAACTTGTGGCGCGAATTCCACGTGTTAACATAACAACTGATTGTTCTACGTAGTCTCGTAGTTTAAACATGAAACTTGTGTTACACATAAATTCGAATCAATATCAGTGGCAATGGCAAACACACTTCACAGTTCATAATTTCATCCTGTCATTATTATCATAACTCTTTTTGTTGTCTTGTTTGTGAATGCAATTGAACAGCAACAATTGTCACATCCGCTCTTGGTGTACATTGTGAAATATGTAGTAATGTTGATGTTGTTATAGCACTTTTTTTTAGCAAACACAGTTTTTAATGATTCATTAATAAATAATCCGAACGCCTTCGTCATTACTCAGCATAACAATTAAGCATTGAGTTACCGAAAGTTATGTACACATGATTAAGCTTTGAACTGTTGAAGAAATTCCTGTATTAGTCTTTTATTACTCGTATTAAAACGTTATGATTTGGTTTGCGTTTGCGATAAAGTTTAGAAAGTGAACACACTGAACACTAATCGTAGCTCATGACAAGACACGCAAAGCTGCAGAGATATTTAAAGTTTTAACGCGTTCAAGCGGCACGACACGTGGAATAGTGGAAATAGAAAGTGTATACAGGGTGTTTCCTAACTAGTGTCAGAGCGACACGTGGCGATCTTCCTTGTATCATTCTTAAAAAGAAATCAAAAATTATTTTAAATTATTTTATGTTCATCAGCTATTGGGAGTTGTTTGAAGTTTTCAACACTTCAGAAGTAAGTGTAGATGTGACATCGCCGGATTAAACAATCAAAAGTACTATTAAACACGTTGGCAGGACAACAAATAAATTAGATGATTCTTTTGGCTTATGCAAATTGTGACAGAAAC
>JARJDQ010009343.1:0-25305 GCA_030264215.1 Geostiba sp. GC000077 | reverse complement strand
CTTCATGATTTAGCACACAGTGATCTCAAGTTGGCGTTTGAAAATAACATATATTAAATTAGAGGATGATACGAGAGAATAATATAAGACAGCGGAGTGATGCATAAACAGTTGCAATGATTCAATTTTACAGGAAGTGTATCAAGCACTCTATAAGAAATCCGGATATTACTCTATTAATTCTGCATTGCTGGATAGTGGAGAGTTCACAGTTACTGTATATCGCGAAATATGTGGGATATACTATCTTAAGGAGCCGGTACGGGAACGAATGCTTCTTCACAAATTTAAAGCAAGAGCTCTTCTTCAATCATTTTTTCTATATCATGCTACAATGCACACGATTGAGTTGGCACGACTTGTATCGACTGCTACCGAAGCGGGTTTGACGGACATTTGAGAATACGCAAGAAAAATACCTATGTAAATTTACTCTTCTATCTTCAATTGGTTAATTTTAGAATGGTTATAAGAGTAAAGATTGCTTGCTGCGTCAGGACAACAGCCAAAGGAATCCAGATGACATTGATAAAATTTTGCAGCTGGAACATTACTCTTTGGGGGTATCATGGTGATATCAATTGTTTTGTTTTTCAAGGAAATGTTAACTATTCGCGATTAGAGTTGATATGTAAAAGTAAAAGTAGTTTTCTACGACCACTCTTAAAATAACCCTTTTTTATCCCTCATGTGTCTAGGCAATGCAATAACAAAGAGAATAATGAAATTCACTCTAATATGAAGAAACAAAGCAGGCAGACAAAGGAATATATGGCCACGAGCAATTTCCCTAGGTCAGAACAAAATGGAGACATAAACGTCATTCACACAATACATTTTAGAGTTTGAAAGGAACTAATCCATACCACGTTGCGTGATAATGAAACTCCTACGGGACAATAATATGTATTGTGGCATAAATAATTATTACACATTCGATATCGATATTTACTTCACCACCTGCGGTTAGTGGTTACCAGTCGTAAATTGACTTCGGTCCTCGCAAATGAACCGTTATTAAAATGCACTGGTATCTAAACTCCCATACACATTTGACTCTCCTAATCAAAATCATTCTAAACAACTTCTTCTTGGATCCCAAGTGCATTGTCTATTATTATGATAATTCTCAAGTGCACGAAATTAAAATGGCGGACGTTCCGATCATATCCATGGACAATCGCACCAATCGCGCAGATGACTGCAACACTTTTCTGCTACAGGTTGCTGATGCAAAGGAAGCATTTGAAACGATTGAGACAATGTTGAAACACGAAACCGATACATACTACATCGGAAAGTACAACGAACGGAGATATTTAATCATTGTGGAAAACCAGGATGCATTGGAAGCATTCTTTAAATCATCTTATTTGACATTCGTTCGTGATGTGTTGGTGATTCTTGCTCCACTTGATCAGTCGCAGTATGACTTGTACACTCACTCATACATCAGACAAGTTGGGTATAATAACCCGATATTCCTAGATACCTGGTATATTGGTAATTACAGCTTTGCATTTGGGAACTTGTTCTTTCCAGATAAGGTATCTGATCAACACGGAAGAGTATTACGTGTATCTTGCTACTATCTTGGAATGTGTTCTGGTTCAGGTATAGTGTATTCCGTATTCAAAGAGAAATGTTAGATTTTTGTCAAATTGAGGTTATTTAGATCCACCCCGTGGCTGTGAATACAACATAGTACGTTTCTACGCTGAGACTTTTAATTTCTCGCTGAATATGTCTCAAAGTGATGATCTATATACTTTATGGACTCGCTTGTTTAGCGATGAGGATGACTATGAAGACATCTCTATAGGGTCATTGTCCAGGATTTTGTATGTGGATGGTATTACATCCATTCCTATAAAATTCGAAGTCTCCGTACCACTTTCCAAGTAAGTCCCGTCTCTACAAGCACTACAAGTATGGGTATAGAGGTTAATAGTTTTTATATCCATTGTAGTCTGAAATATGGCTACCTCATGTTCTTGGATGTGTTCAAATGGCAAGTGTGGATGCTCACCATATTAACGGTGATCTCAATAGGTGGTTTGGTTGCATATCATAGGAAATGCATGGCTGCATCGAAGTTTCGCTATTTAAACTTGTTCGGTTACCTGATCAACCAACCTTCATCGCTGAGTAGTGACCTCAGAAGGAGTCGTCTCCTGAAATGGATTCTGACATTGTTGCTTTTCTTCAATACGCTGTTCGTGACGGCGTATAATTCCCGTCGGGCAAGTGTTATGGTGGCTCCATCCTACGAGAAAGAGATCAACTCACTTGATGAGCTGGCACGCAGTGATCTCAAATTGTTATTCTTTCATCGTAATTATAGAGCACTGGAGGAGGATACAAGAGTAAGAATACAGTACAACAGTACACGAAAGCGTAATAAAGTCTTAGTGAATCTTACAGGAAGTGTTTCACACATTATATGAGAAAATCGAAATATTAGGCGATAATAATTATTCTAAGTCGGCGGAAAAATTCGCCAGTGGGGAATACGCGGTGGGGAGATTTCGCTACTTGAGCGGAGAATACAACGAAGATGCGAACTTACTGCTTCAAATGTATCATCACAAATACAAACCAATCAAGCCGGAGCTCTTCTTCGATTACTACTACATTATGCTGCGAGGGAATTCAATGCACACAATTCAGTTGCAACGACTTGTTACGACTGCCACCGAAACTGGTTTGATGACATTTTGGGAAGCAGATGTAAGCATCAGTATAGTCACTCTTTTTTGTTGAACTGCTTAATTTTAGGCAAGAAGAAATGGTGGACAAATGTCTGTCGAGGTTCAGCAGATGTTCCAAGAGAATCCAGTTCGAGAACCATCAGTTATTTTGCAGCTGCAACATTTGAAAGGGATGTTTACTTTTTGGGGATGTGGCATGATGATAGCAACAGTAGCATTTTTCATGGAACTGTTATGCAGCCAATTCGGAGGTTCAGTGGTTACCTTTGGTTGTTGATCAAACCCTCGAATTGCGGTATATGAAAGGGATATTTGTTTTTCGATGTGTGACACACAAGTGTAATTCCCAAAATTGTGATTTATAAGAAATCGGTTGGAAATATTTTTAGATTTTTTTAATATTTTGGATGGATTACCAATTCTTTAAATTTTTTTCAATGTTCATTGTTTGTTTATTTATGCATAACTCTAAACTTTATTGTAACGATAATATTCATGTTCATGTCATTCTATTAGTTGGTTTGTGTTCTTGTAACTCCGAGGAGGGTTGTTTGAATTAATGCAATAAAAAAGCACTCCACTGCGTCGTTAGCCTGCCAATCACTTGCATCATCTGAACGTGAATACACACTATCAGTGAATAAAAAATTCAACAGCGGCCTTGTGAAATAATGAATAGTCAATTTAATATGACATAAATGATATCCAGTCCGCCACGTACATGCATGTAGTATCCATTCCGACCAAAACAAATAATATCATTATTTCTATTTCATTACCTGCATTACCTTGCCAGTCGTAAATTGTGCCCTCGACTGTAATTGTCAAAAAGTCAAAATGCACTGGCATCAAAACTCAAACTCACATTTGAATGTCCTTATCAACATAATCCTTAAAAATTACTTCTACGATTCCACATGCATTGTATATTATCATGATGACTCCGAAGTGTACGACTCCGAAGTGTTCGAATTCAAAATACCAGGTGTACCGATCATATCCATGCAAGACATTGCCAATTTCACTTTTCGTGCCGATTACAACTGCAACACCTTTCTTCTACAGCGTGCTGACGCAGAAGAAGCGTTTCTGGCTATAGAGCTTCTATTGAAAAACGAAAGCGAAATATACGTGAGGGGAAAGTACAACGAACGGAGATATTTGATCATTGTTGATAGCAATGATCAGTTTTACGCGTTCTTTACTTCATTTTACTTAACATTCGTTCGTGATTTGTTAGTGATTCTTGCCCCACCTGATGATCAGTGGCAATATGATTTATACACGCACAGTTATATCGGACCGGATGGCAATTTTGACCGGATATTGTTAGACACATGGTATCTCGGCAATTACAGTTTTGCATTTGGTAATCTGTTGTTTCCGGATAAAATATCCAATCAGTACGGGAGGGAATTGCGTGTTTCTTGGCACGACAATGATGTTTGCCGTTCATTTGGAGGTGCATGCTCATCATAGAGACCTGCATGGTAACATTATTCAAATTTGTTGTGGTTTGTTTAGATACACGTAAACCCTTGGGCAGTGAATACAATATTATTACTATCTACGCTGAGGCATTTAATTTTTCGCTGAAAATGAGTGATGCATTTAAGGAAAACATAAATAAATGTTTGATTAGTGATGACTACGTCTACTACATCGACATCGCTTTGGGATCATTGGCTCTACAAGATAATGTTGATGGAATCATATCTCAGATTGTCAAATATGATGTCTCCGTACCATCTTCAAAGTTAACCTCTCCCATGTCTCTAATGGCTGGAAATACAGGTTATGTCTATTTGTAGGCTCAAATATGGCTACTTCATAATCTTCGATGCGTTTGAATGGCAAGTTTGGATGCTCACCATACTAACGGTCATATCCATTGGTGGTTTGGTAGTATTCCAAAGAAAATGTGTACCTTCTTCTAAGTTTAGCTTCTTAACCCTATTCGGTTACCTAATCAATCAACCCACAGCGCTGGAGAGTGACGTCAGGAGGAGTAAACTGTTGAAATGGATTCTGTTCATGTTGCTCTTCTTTAATACGCTGCTCGTGACGGCGTACACTTCCCGTATGGGAAGTGTCATGGTGGCACCAGTCTACGAGAAAGAGATCAACACACTTGACGACTTGGCACACAGTGATCTCAAATTGTTGTTTCTTGATGAGTCTTATTCAACATTTAAGGAGGATTCAAGAGTAAGATATTGTAAAATTATTTTAACGTGCGCCCTTCACTTTTAATATTACAGGAAGTATTTCAAATGATATATGAGAAAGTCGAAAGATTAGATGCGTTGTTAGATGACAAAAAGGCCGATCGTTGGTCTGAGACAATTATAAATGAAATACTCGGCAGTGGCGAATACGCAGTGGCGAGATTCCGCTACTTGAGCGGAGAATACAATATGCGCAAAGAAGGAAAAACAATATCGACTCAACTCTTCGAACACAAATACAAACTAATTGAGCAAGAGCTCTTCTTCGATTATTACTATATTATGCTGCGTAAGAATTCGATGCATACGATAGCGTTGACACGAATTATCACGACTGTGATCGAAACTGGTTTGATGTTATTCTGGGAAACAGATGTAACTGATATCGGTACTTTTACAATTCTTTATTATTAATCTGTGGAATTTTTAGGCAAGAAGAAATGATGACGAAGGATCGGTCCTGTACCAGAATATCATCCAAGAGAATCCAGTTTTGGCACCGTCACCTATTTTGCAGCTGGAACATTTGAAAGGGATATTTACTCTTTGGGGGTGTGGCATGTTGATATCAATTGTTAGATTTTTCAAGGAAATGTTAACTATTCGCGATTATTAGAGTTGACATATCTGTGGCTGTTTGGAGAAACTACATAACTCTACTTTTCGAAAAAAAAAGTAAAAAATAAAACCATGCCATTGATATCTCAAAAACATGAAAAGTGGAGTTATGTAGTTCCTCCAAACAGCCACAGATATAATATAATAGTAGTTTTTCTATGACCACTCTTAACTTGGATAATAATTAGCACTGCATACTTTTGGAACAAATATATTGGTTGTGTCATCAAATGTAATGAAATTTCGAAAGGGTCGAAAGGGTACTTGAGGAGGCGTGAATTAGGAGGTCATGTAGCTGTGGTAAGGCAAGAAGATCTTATGCTCGGACCACTCCGAGTTCTCGATCATCCTGTAGAGGGCGAGCACAAAGTGCGGAAAGGCATTCAGCACAAAATTGCAAAAGTTCTTGTCGCGTTCGGAGCTGGCGACGAAAGTGAAGTTTCCAACGACAACATCCTTGATGAAGCGCAGCAAACCAGATGGCGTGTCAGAGGCATCTGTCGCTATCAGCTCCGGGTATTGCTTCTTGGCGGTCATCACCCAGCAGTTGCCGGTGATCTTTTCCTTGGCGGCGATCTTATCCAAGCATCCGTGAAGTTTGTCCATGTTGATCGGTATATTGCCGAAGCCAGCGCAGATGAGGATGTAGGCCCACTTCTTCTGCCTCGACCAGAAGAAGATGTGTCTAGAATCACCTCATATTATGTTTGGTAGAAATTGTGGAAATAACTTCTCAACGAATTATATGCTTCCCCGGCTTACTACTAAACCCAGTAAACCCGCGTAACATATGGTCCTTCGAACCGGATTGAACTGTTGCGTACGTGTGACCGGGGCGAGTCCCCATGGTCAGTAGGCTATCTAGAGTAATCCTGTCGAATTATCTATTTCCCCTGCTCACTAGTAAACCCACGAATTCTATGGTTCTTTGAACCGGATTGAACTTTATAGTGATGTGGAGGGCGTACGTGTACCGGGGCAATTCTTCTTGGTACGAAGGCTGTCAAGAATAATCCTCGAATTATCTGTTTCCCGGCTCACTTGTAAACCCGCAAAACCTATGGTCCTTTGAACCGGATTGAACTGTTTAGTGATGTTGAGGGCGTACGTGTAATCGGGGCGATTCCTCTTGGTAAGGAGGCTATCTAGAATAATCCTCTCGAATTATCTGTTTCCCCGGCTTACTAATAAACCCGCAAAACCTAAGGTCCATCGAACCGGATCGACCTGTTTAGTTACTTACGATAGCACTTGATGAATGTTCGGGCGTTCCGAGGGCTCGCCCATGAGCATCCAGCTGAGCAAATCGTACAGCTCCATGTCGCTGATGATCATGTCAGCATTGCCCTCTACAAGGTGTTTAAGAATGTCAGGCACATTGCGTCCGAATGGATGCGTACCGCCATTATGCGCAAAGTGCACTAGCATACCAGCGACTTGAATGTCCGATGCGCACGTGCAAGTCAACGGAAGGCTATTCTTATACATTTTGTACAATTCCGTCGCGAACCAGATGATCGTCGATTCGGGAAGGTTCTTGGTTTTGAGCTTCGCCTATACAAATAAACATCTAGTATAGAGCATAGCGCCACCTGGAGTTACCTGCGGTTAAGTGGCAATACCTTATAAATACCAAACTCGGCAACTTTTACAGTGCCGTTGATATCAATCAGAATATTGCTCGGCTTTAGATTGCCATGAATCACCGGCTCCTCCTGATTGTGCAGGTACATCAACCCGCTGAGCATCTGCCTGATGACAGTCACCTTGCAGATGTGCGACTGAGGTTGACGCATCTTCAGCACATACTGCCCCAGGTTATACTCGCACAGGGGTGTTGCGATAATCAGGAAACTATTCTCATATTTGCAGGTGTGGTACGAGAGGATGTACTTATGTTTCAGACGGAGCAGGGGCTCCACCTGGTTCTTCAGCAGCATAGCATAGGGATCCCCTTTGGAGAGAATCTTCACCGCCATCGGTTTATTGTCCGATGACAGACCAATCTCGAGGACGGAGAAGTTCCCGTTCAAAGAGAGCACGTGCGACTTGCGCTTCTCCATGTTGGACAACCGAATGCTACCGTTGAGGAAGGTCTGTCCATCGTCCATCAGCTCCAGACTGCGCACCATGGAGTACCACTTGGAGCTCTTCTCCCTGTCGGGAAGCTCGAGGTCCTGGCAACATGCCCCAGCAGCTCCAGCACCTTCTTCGTCACCTATTTGAAGTCTTGGTTGCGCTGGCGGATAACTGTAGGTTGTATGTCCAAATTGATGCAGATGATGCAGAGGAGGTATGTTCGGAGGGTCTCTGGCGTGTCTGGGCGTGGTCCCAGCAGGGGACGGAACATGGGCCGAACCAGAAGCAGCATCAGGATCCACATCATGCAGGTAGACATAGTCCCCCATGCTTTGCGAATCCATTTGCTTATGACCCGTACCCTTTCCCTGACTCTGACTCAGCGCCTCTTTAAACTCAATCTTGACATCGGGGTCTTCTTCAATGTCCCCAGCCATGACCCCATCCATATAACTGGTGAGGCTCTGCTCAAATCCCAGGGGCAAGGAAGCGTTGACCTTGACAATCTCCAGATCGGCAACGCTATCTAGAATCGTCTCACCGCGAATGTTATGCGTCAACAGGAATCGCTCAAGACTTTTGAAGATCTTGACACATCCAGGTCGATCGTTCTCATAGGCATCCTTTACGTTCCTCGTGACATTGTAGAACTCCCGGTGGACCAGTCTCAGTTGCTCCTTCTCCATATTCTGAATACACTCCAGATCTCCCTCTAATCCCGAGAGTAAGCTATCGAACTTGTTCTCGGATCCACTGGGACTGGAACTGGGCTTATCATGCGTCCACACGTCCTTGTACTTATTCACAATGATCTCCAGCAGGTTCTCCAAGTATTTGATGATCAAATCGACATCGGGATGTTCGGCATTCTGCAGGCTGTGAAACTCGCTCATGTCAAACGTTGGCTTGAACATTTTTGTGGATAAAAAGGGTAGATTCCTAATCATATGTTGCCAACTCTCCTCATCCTCATTCTTCGTTGCACCCGGATCATTCTCTATAGTAAACGTCCTACTACAGAATTCTCGGGAAGAACGTCGGCTATTTGACGATGATGATATCTCCAATGGACAGGGAGGGTCATCTTCCAACAGTCCCATTGCCATTTTGATGGCGTTCACACTGAGCGTCTCCTCATCAGATGTCGCGTCATAGACATCACCATTTTGCTCACTGCCGGTTGTATTGGACCCATCACAAGATTTTGAAAGGATGTAGCGCTCTGCTAGCTCAGTGTTCTTCATTTTAGCAATTCGCGCCTTTAGAGCCTTTGTACGACGTTTGGTCTTCTTCGAATTCGCCTTGGTGACCTTCTCCGGTGTCACCACGTCAGGATCCAACACTTCTGTGCGCTGAATGTTGCATACGTGGTATTTAAAGTCTTCGAAACGTTCCTGAATCTGTAAAGCAACCAAACCCCTTAACTTTTAGGCTAGAAAACGCTAAAACAAATATCTACAAATTTCATCTGTTCTGGAGAGGCATCAATCAAGTCCAAGCAAAGTTCATATTTCGGGAGAACTGACGCCACTTCATCTTTAATCACTTCGTACCATTTCTGAGCAACGGGATAACCGACGCTAAAAATGATTATCGGTGTGACTGCAAGCTGCAGAAGCATTGGCTCATCTTCATACCTAAAAAAGTCGCGAAGTGTTTCGTTAGGTTAGTGGGGTTTGATGTAGGCAAGCAAGCTTACAGCCGCATAACCTTCGCACACAAGTCAAAGCATCCACTGTCAATGTACTCAGTAAGAGCTAAAGCTTCTACTTTAACATCAAACGCAGTGTGTTTGAAGATCACGTTCAACAGCACTAGCGGTAGTTTGAGGTTAGACGTGTCGTCGAGGAACTTTTCCATTGCCTCCTTGAGAACTTTCCCAGTTGCAATCTCCGTGAGCAATTCAAATCCATTCTCGACATTCTTCAGAATGAAGATGATAATGTGTGAGAGCATCTGTTCGGCGGAAGGTTGATCAGGATGGCGGCTCTTTGCAGGGATCAACATCAACTTGATCCTGTCCTTGAGATACGATGGCAGGTCAATTTTCAGCTTGGCCAACTCAATCTGGAGCTTATCGACGACCAAAAATGGCGGCTCCAGCTCCTTGGAAATGGCCGACGAGAGTGCATAGCATAACGCGGTGAAGCCATCAGCGTTCCGGCGCTTCACAGACGCGCCGCGATTCAGTAACCGCGTCACAATGGCGAAGTCATTGCGATAGCTCGCTAACATCAAGGGTGTGACGCCATTGGCCGTGGTGATGTTGACGTTAACCTCATTGAGGTTAAGGACATCAACCACCGAGTTCCACTCACGCCGCACGGCAAGATGCAAGAGACTCAGACCATTCTTGTTGATCGCGTTCACGTCCACGTTGCCGGCGTTCTTGAGGTGATTGAAGAGTAAGAGGAACGATTGCTCATCCCAGTGGGTGTTCCCCAGCGCCATGCAGGCAAGGTTGTCGCCATTGTGCGGTCGGATAGTGGAGTCGGCGCTGTTCTCCAGGAGGGCCTGGATCATCTCGAGGTGCTTGAGCTTCACCGACCAGGCGAGTGGGGTGACGTTGTTCTAAAATTTGCAATTCTGAAGACTTTTACAGAATACAGTGTGAGGGGGGAGGGATACCTTATCAGCCTCATTGATACTGTATCCATGTTTAAGAAGATTTAGCAGGGATTCCTTTTGATTCAAAACAGCTGCGCCGATAATCAATGGGACGCCATTCTGGAAAGAGGCAGGGAGGTGAGTTTTAAGGTTGGAATGGTCTGTTTCCAGATGGTCCCTACGATGTCCTTAGTTTTGATGATGCTCTTCACCGTGTCAATGTCAGCGAGCTTGAAGTGAAACTCCCAGTTCTCGGTGCTGTTGCGCGACTGCTCGTAGGAGTTGGCGGCCATCTTGCGGTCGCGCTTGCCGGCGCTGTTGTAGATCGTCACGGTCTTGGTGGGATGGCGGGCGTTCCGCTTGGGCGACATCGTTGACTGCACCCGGGCCTTCAGTCAAACGTCAATACCGAACAAACAGAACGGCTTTTGTTTGGTTATATAGTCATGGAAACTTTTGGTCAGTAACAAGTCAGTAAGCATCAAAACCACTATCAAAACCACCAAAATGAAGGTAATGATCGGTCCCCTTCTCCTCCTGGCCAATCTCCTCAAAAAAGTTGTATGCCTCGAGATGGTCTATCCCATTCACAAAGCTTACGGTGACGACCTCCAGCTGACGAAGATCGCGATCGTGTTGGTCGTGATTTTGGGACTTAGCCTGCTCTTCTGGTTGATCCTCAGCATGACCATCTACCGCACCACATCCATCAAACTGATGATTGTCGTCGCCGCAGTGGCCTTCAACCTCATCCTCTATTACACTCAATCGCAGTACTTCAGCTTGAAGAAGATGTCGGCGTACTTCCAAATTGCCCCGCACATGTACTTCTTCTACTATCTGCCGATCTACATTGCGCAATCGTGTTTCGAACATCAGGTGAGCGACTTCCACGCGGTGGCCCCGTACGCTTTCCTCACCTCGATGCTGATCATGCTCACGGCGCTGGTCACCGGATACATCCTCTACATGATCACCCAGGTGAAGTGGGGCATCACGCAAATGTTCGTCTTCGGGCTGGCCACCTGCTCACACCAGCCGGACCCATTCCGCTACTCCCTGAAGAACCCCAGTTTCATCAAGTTGAACCAGTTGACCATCGGGGAGTACATCAGCACGCTGATCTTCACCATGTGCGTGATCTACGAGTACCTCGAGGATACGAGCACTGGCAGCACCTTCGTACTGATCCTGGTGATACAGATTCTGGGCGGCATGCTCCTGGGGCTGATGGCTGGGTGCTTCTTCGCGCTGACGCTCGGCATCACCAAGGACGATGCGAAGAGCTGCTTCATCATCATCATCATGAGCATGATCTGCGTATACTTTCTAGCGATGTACGCAGCAGTTTCGCCTCCGGTCGCTGTCTTCTCCATGGTCCCATCCCTGTACATGTACAAGAAGCACTTTTCGCGGGACGCCAATAAAGCCATCCGGGAGTTCTTCGCCATGACGCACCTGGTCATTGATCTGGTCTTCTACGCCTACCTCGTACACATTGCCATCTACGTTCTGGTCATTGAGAGTGGCGACAACACCATTCAGATCAGCTACTGCATCTTCGGATTCATCTGCACGATCTTCATGCGTAGTTTGGTGTATTTGATCATGTCGCCGGTGATTAAGCGACTGTACCGTCAGCTGGACACGGTGGCCATTGTGGTGAACGCCTGGGCGACCATCACCTCCAACGGGGCGTTCGTCATCGCCTTCATGTTCTACCTCTTGGAGCGCACCAAAGACTTCGGCACTATCATCCTCTGCCAGATCTGCTTTAGTTCCCTCTGTACGAGCATCATCAATCAGCTGGCGTCCGAGTTCCTCCTCCGCAATCATTTCGCCACAAACTTCACCGCTGATCAAGCGGCCAATATCAACGCCTGTCTGCATGAGATCCGCTCACTGCGCGTGAAGTACATCTACATGTGGAAGATGAAGGGGATCGTGACGGACGCCCGATGGGACATCGTCAAGAACTACACCAACATCTTCCACACCTCCAAGGACAATGGCGTTGATCAGATCATGTCCTATAAGAACGTGACCTGCCCAGATTGTGGCAGAGAGATTCAGGTGCAACAGCCCATCAAGGATGTAGCGGATTTTACAAAGTATGCAACAACACTAGTTACTAGAGGTCTAGCGTAACCTCAGTTACCCCACTTTACCACTATGTATAGGTTATCTAAGAAACTGATCAACAATCAAATCAGGACCATTCTTACTCGGCGACATCAATTTGGGGCCATCTCGACGGCAGCTGCCAGGTACAGTGTCATCATTGTGGAGAAATGCTTAACCTTTGATAATCACATTCAGGATGAGCTCTTTCAACCTTTCTTTAATGTGGGGGTAAGTCACTATGTTTCGAACGCGTAAGTAGGAGGACCAGTTCCCAGGTCTAAACGTTTTGTGACTACTTTGTGTTCCCCGAAAACGTACCGGAACGGACCTGGGATATGGGTAGGTGAAAGTTAGAGTTCTGAAGGGACAACAGAACGATCGCCATCCCTCCAGAACTCTAACTATGGGTTCCTTCTTGAACCTTTCGGTGTCCCTAAGGGACTCTATCCTTATTCCTTATTCCTTAGTTCATTAGGAAGAAGCTCTACGCATGGAAGCAGTTCGTCTACTCCAATCAGGACTACCTCAAGCGTATTCCTCGCAAGCCCTACCGCGCGCGGCTCTACCGCTTTGTGCACTCCACCTCCTTCAACTATACAATCATCGCCCTGACCACCTACTCCGTTGTCATGCTGATCCTCATGACGCTCGTCACCTCCTTCCACTCGGTCTACTTCTATTTAATGATAGCTTTGTCCAAGCCATTCACCATAGTGATGATCCTACAGATGTACATCTTCATCCAAGCTTACTCCATCTTCAGCGTGCGTCAGGGTGCAAAGATCTACTTCAAATCTGTCTGGCATTGGTTGGAGGTCTTGACACTATTTTACTCCTTGATTGACTCTCTGGTCATTCTCATACTGTTCCTTTGCGACGATGAAGCCGCATGGAACAGCTATAAGTACATTCGCCTGGTGGAATTGATCAAGATTCTCTCGGCGTTCAAGACCATCCTCCCGAAGATTATTCACAGCTTAGAAGATGTCCTGGTCGGAAGGATCGCATTGGGCTTTGAAGTAGCCAAGGCCATTTACGATGCGTACTCCGAGCTGGAGCTGAGCATGGACTTCATCTTCGACGATAACATCCTCATGGCAGCCGAGTGCGAGCGGTGGGTGCGCGAGGACAAGCAGCAGCTGTACCAGATTATCACCTTCGTGCAGTTCAACTATCCGAGTCTGGCCCGCAAGGTGAAAACGCGTCAAGCCCTCGATGCCACCTCGGCGGTGCTGAACCTCATGCTGGAGGAGGTTAGGTCGTCGGGGTATGTCGATCTGAAGGAGTACGAGATCATCCAGAAGAAGCTGCGCAGCTGCGAGAAGCAGGGTCAAGCCCTCGGGAAGATCAACCATCGCATCAGCTTCAAGGATATCGTGCAGAACCTGCCCTGGATCGCCCTTACGGAAGCCGTGGTACAGGAATACCTGTTGTCCATCTGCACACTGCGCAACCTGCAGACCGGCGAGGTGCTCTGCAACTCCGGCGATACTATCAACGGTGTCTACGTACTGCTCACTGGGATGGTACGCATGGAATACGTGCCGACCAACGAGATCATCAGCAATCTGCTGAAGCATGGCCTGCTCCCGGTGTACAAGTACAGCGATTCGCTGCAGTTCTTCGAGCCGATCCAGCAGATCCTCGTCCCCGGCAACAGCATCGGCGAGATGTCCGTCGCCGTCCGCCGGCCGATCAACGTCACCTGCGTCACAATGCAGCCCAGCAAGGTGTACTTCATCCAGCGGGACAACATCGACGTGGCGGAGACGTTCATCCGCGACTCCGTTGATGGGATCATCGCGCAGATGTGGAAGATGACCTGCTTCAACATCGCCATCGCCATTTTGAAGTCGCTGCCGAAGTACGAGTACTACACGCAGCACGACCTCAAGATGAAGCTGGAGTCGTCCTTCATGCCGGATCTGGAGAACTTCAAGGTCTTCTGCTTCCTGGACGCCATTGACGATTTGATTTTGCTGCAAGGCGTCGTCAAGGATTTCTACAGCGACCTGTTCTTCGTCGCTCCGTGCTACATCCCCAGATCGCTGATCAAGTTCCACATGCACGTACGCAATCCGTCGTGTGATGACGAGCCCACGGAGGAGAAAGTTGCTTCCAAACTGTTGATCATTTCGATGCCCGATATTGATAAGTACGCTGTGATGAAGTTGGAGAACGAGGTCGGCGACTTGGTAACTTTATAAACCGTTTAGTGTGATAGTATAAAATTAAGGTTATGTTGTGTTTCAGTACTCAAAATCTGAAGGCGTTCCAACTGCGCTATTAGAGGACAAGACGAAACTCCTCACAAAGGAAAATGTAAGTACTGAGCACGCCAGCACAACACAAACCCTCTTAAAAGATACATTTTACAGAGACTAGCCGGAGTTGCAGCTATCAAAGCAGTCACACAAGGGAATCATCTAACAAAGTTTATCAATTTGAAGAAATAACCAGTTATTAAGAAAACGATTTATTTTCGTATAAATTCAATTTAGTGTTTAAAAAATACCTACCTAACCTGTTTGAAAGCGTCTCTTACGTTTCTTTCGCAATTGCCGCCATTTTGTGTTGACATACCTCAGATGAAATACGTGTTGACGTGTCAATGTACTTGATGAACAGCTCCCTCAACATTGTGTACTCCTACAGTTAATAACATATTATAAACAGACGTGATTGAAGGTTAGAAACGAACCTTTTCCAGTGGCTTATCCGGATTTTCCTTGTTCTGTAAGCCAATCTCATAGACCAAGCCATCAATGATATTCAAAGGTAGATTGATCGACATGGGCGGGGCCATTGAGGTTAGAGTTTGCTTCATGCCAAAGTGCTCAGGGCCGTAACCCAATGCAGCGCTGATGTACTCAATCGCCAGGTTTGCGGCGACTTTAAGCATGCCATTGAAGTAAAATACTCGCAACAACTCTCCCGGGTTACGTTTCTTTAAAAAATTTGAAATTACAATTTTTACTTTTTACCTGTAGGTTGGGTTACATACCTTATAAGCAGCAATTAACCAAAATGGCGGATATTCGCCAAGCTGCAGCAGCTTTTCCGTCACAATCCGATGATATCTGGACAACCCAAACTCCTCATACTCGTTGAGATAGCGCATCAACATGCTCCAGATCATTTTCCTTGGAGAGTTCGGTATAAAGTCGAAATCTATTACAAAACGTACAAAAAAACACTAAATATGCACATTTTGAGGTTTAAAAGGTTAAGGTTGTGAACCTACCGTGAATATCGTTCTCCATCAGCCAATTCCACGTTTCCGGCTCCTCGCGTTGATTCAACTCGAAGCATTTGTAGGTTAAATTTTCAAAGATTGTGTCGTACCCCAAGTCGAAAATCTTGCACAGATTAAACGCCGTTTTGAATATTCCGGATGTAGTGAGGTACATGACTAACTCCTCCGGATTAGTCACCAAGTGCGCAATACTCTTCGGTTCCAACGCAATCAGCTGTAATCTTGCTTTGCCAAAAGCAAGCTCTTTGCGTACACCAGCCAAATCAATGATATCCACATCTTTCCGATACCTAATGATCATTGGCTCATTCTTTGAGCCAATCTGCGCAGGCAGCACATGCTCCTCATCCACAAGGTCACCATCGGCAGGCCGCAATACCCACGCGAATTGCGAATCAACCAAGCAGAGGGAATTTACAGCCAAGAGAAGACACTTGACATGTTTCTCCAGGGCTTCGACTGATCCAACAAAGGTGAGGCGATATGCATGTTCGTACATAACAGAGGCACCTAATGATTTTAAGGTTACTTTGTGTATCAATAGAGGTTATGTCACACTTACTGAATCGCCACATATTCTTCTTTACACTGTATGCGTAGAGAAAATCATAGTAGATATTCTCGACGGAGTCAATCGCCCGCGCTCTGGTATAGAGAATACTCAAGAAGAGCTCCTCCAAGTCTTCGTAATCGTAGGTCATGAGAATATTTATTTGCCCAGCGTCAAGCAGTGTTTTGACCAAGTCTCGCAAGTTGTCCTTTTTGCGATCTGCGTCCGGATTGGTGCAGAGCGATTGAAAGGCGTTCTCATAGTGACCGAGAGCTAAATGATGCTTGAAGATGATTGAATATAGAGTTGGCTTGAGCGGTTCGTCATCGTTGATGCGCGTGAGGGCTTCTTCCGCCGCTTTGATCGCATAATCCCTTGCGCCGTGCAGTTCAAACATTTGAATGATCTGATAGTAACGCAAATTTTTGGTTATGTATGGGCGTGGGCGTGGCTAACGGACTTACCTTAAGATTGAAGAGAATCAATGCTTGCTGCGGCGAATGCTCCGTGATGCGACGCACGACAAACTCGTCAATAGAGAACTCTTCAAAAATGCTATTGAAGAAATCATAGGATTTGTGTATCTCGCCGGTGTTGAGGTAAGAAATTCCAGCGTAAAAAGAGTCTGAAACATACTTACGTACAGCAACATAACCTATAAATTAAGCGGGAAACCTACGGTTTAGTGTTCCACAGCAGCACCATGGCTGTAGAAGGTTGATATAGCGCTGTAGGTGAAGATGTTGGCCACTGGCCAGCAGCCATTCCATAAAGTGTGGTTTGCCATTCTCTGGCCAACTAATAAAATGACAAATGTTAATTTTACAATTTACAGTGTCTCGTGTTGGTGTTGTGTTTATTGTATACTTACATTAACAATGTGAGCCTTGTTAGATACGGCAGAAGCGATGTATGCCAATGTGCAAGCTTCTCCTCATCAAAGTCATACTCACAGAGCTCCTTGTGAGCGTCACAACCACCATTTGATGAGATGTACATCTCAATCAAGGAGACCAAGTGCTGGGAGTTATTTTTCAAGTGAAATACCGGCGATAATTTCAGTGAAGACAAGCGTTGATTTTGTGTTTCCCTGTACATACAAATAATAGGTAAAAGGGGTAAACAATTAAGGTGAGCTGCAACTCACAATGGCAAGATGCTTGTAGCAGCCTGTTGCGTCAGCCACAACAACACGTAGTAGCTATTCAAATGCACCTCGATGTCCAACTTGCAGACGCTGCGCAACGACTCATAATTCGATGCGTTTTCCTCCTTCAGCACCACAGCCTTGAAAATCAGCATATTCCTGCAGATGCCGAACTTGGTGGCGATTTGCTGCGCAAAACTCCCGCTGACTATCGACGTGCCCAAATTCGAGCTAAACAGATGCATGATGGACGATCGTGTGGACTTTGATAGCTGAATGTCCGGCGTAGATTCATCCATCCGCAGCAGCTCCAAAAGTTTATGCACCGTAATGTACAAATCACTAATGCCTTTGAGCTTTTGCTCGAAGTAGTGCAGAAACTCCTCGGTGAGAATGTCATGCACGATCTCCTCGACGGCCTCCATTGGTGCGACCGCCAGCGCCATGTTGTTCTCGAACATCTCCTTGTGGTAGTCGTTGAGGCTCTCGTCGATGAGGTCGAAAATATCGGCGAACTTAATCAGGTCTTGAATCTCGTCGTTGTTGCTGGAGATTTGCGCATTGCCAAGGAGCGCGAGGCGATTGGGCTCCGGGACGTTCACGAGATGCTCCAGCACGTCCATGGGACGTAGGAAAGAGTACGACGCCTTTTTAATGAGCACAGCTCCAGAGACGGGAGGTAGGAGAAGGATGCCAAGGGGTTTTAGGGCAGCGACGTGATATTGCACGACGCAGGAGTAAAAACGCGTCCAACAACTTCACCCAAGAAATTCACATCGAAGAAATTAGCAAAAACGCAAAAACTAACCCTGTATTCATTTCATACGTACCACATGGCTTCCTCAAGGTAATACTCATCGTTCACCTCGGTTTCCTGCAGCTTCTCCTCGATTTCGCTCTGTACCGCGGCACAAACGCGTTGTTTAAGAACATTCACCGATAAACTGATGTCGGGGATCATGAGCGAACGCTTATAGATCTATTAAACAGTAAAAATGTTGCAAAACCTTGCTTTGAGGTTATGTTCGAACTTAACCTACACTCAGTGCTTTGCTGATGATTTGCAGGGGAAATCTTCCTGGGTAAAAAATGTAGTCGAGGTATTGTTGGCGTGGATCGATGGTGCCGTCGCAGGGCAACTCCTGCGCGTTGGGCAGCGCCTCCAAGACGACCGGCGTCCATACAAAGTCATCATTTGCCTCCTCCGAGTTGTACTGACCAGAGTACAAATGCCATTCGCCCTCTAGCGAACGCCAGATGGACCAAATGCGAGAGGGCGTGAGTGCGTAATCTATAAGGTCACCCTAACCACAAAAACATCACCCAACTAATCATAACCCAACTTCTAAGCAATTCTAAGCGTACATACCGGAATTGAGATTAACTGCGTGACTTTCACAATCGTAAATTGATTGCGCACAAGCACCGGCTTCAACACCGTGAAGTGCTTGTTATTGTCCATGTTTAAATACACAGCGAACATGAATTCGTTCTCCTCGGCGCCGACAATTTTTTTCAGCAGTTGACATTGCGCTAGAAACCATTTTTTATATTTTGTTCCCAAACCAAAAATTCATTGAGCAAACTCACTATTTTTTAATGTTGTATCATGCGGAGCGCGTGTTTCTGGAAGTGTGACATCCACCGCAATGCACTGCAGTTTTGTGCAATCCCACACTTTAATCTGCCCCTCTCGATAAAGTGTGATTGCATAGGTTTCTAAGCCAATGGTGTGTACCAACATGCTTACAATGACATTTTCGCTGTTTTTGTTTCTACAGAGCAGAAACACCAAAAAAACTTAGCCTTCTCTTCATTGAAAACACCTTACTTACCTTAAAATGCCTGAGAAAAACTTGGACACAATTGTATCCGATTGTAATTCAATGGATTCACCTCTACCATCACTTTGTTGCTTCACCAGCAGTAACTCACCACTAGGGTAAGCAAATGTGAAGATTGCCTCCTCCTCATGTGTCAGGCAGGATGCAGCAGCATGTGGTAACTGTGAATCTGAAATAAGATTAAAACATAACCTTACCTAACCTTAAAAAACGAGCAAAAACTCAAAAACAGTTAAAAACGTACTTGCTGTTGTTGGCGCTGTATACACATAGAAACTGTTGGTGTTGTGCATGGCATGCACATCAGCAAAGATTGATGGTATTGCAAGATCAGGATGTGGACTTGTTGAATCATCCTGTATAACCACAACATTTTAACAAATTGCAATTTTTCAATTTCCCAAATCTTACTTGTTTATGCAATCTGCTAGGATGTGGAAATGTTAGCCGGTGAATGCTGCTCACAGTTGGCACCAGGATGATAACGTTCGAGTGTGTCTCATGGATTGTAATGCCATCCAAAATTGGAGTGTCTCGGAACTTGTACTTCAGTCGGTTGTTCATCAGATTTACATCCAAAGACTCCTCAATCAACTCCAGCACGTCGTTGTTCAAGCGCCAGTAGATGAATCTGTTTCTGGTTAAGTATCTGGAGGTGTCCCGAAAACAGTAGCCATTGGCCTTCTCGGGTATTTTGATGTCTTGAAGAGTGCTTTGCGTGCCGCCTAAAAAAATAACCTTAAATTCGAGGCGTTTGTAGTTTCTAACTGATTTTACCAGTGTTCAAGTCGACATCCCTCCATGTCACCGGCAGCGTTTGATCCGGAATTACTTCCTGATAGCTTAACGCGTGTTCCGACATCTCCACTCGCCGTAATTTCCAAATTATTGTAGGTTTTCCAACTGCGATACTGCGAATATCGGTTGTTTTCTCACAAATTTAACTGAAAACGCTGCCTTCCCATAGGCAACCAAATATACACCAAGAATGTACAGTCTTTCATATACAGGGCGATGAAAATAATTTCTTTGTGGTTTTATGCAAATAACTTAATTAAGCAGTTGGCAGTTGAATTCTTTAAACATGCCATGCTTAAATAACGATTGTCTTTGTTGAGTACAAAGCAATAAATGGCTATTTGCTTCATGTTTGAAAGTTGAACTTTTAATAAATTATAAGCCAGTGTTGCCTCTTCTGGGTAATTTACAGTAGTTATCTGTGACTGTGGATGAAAGAAGGTTCGGTGGCTGGCGACGACATTTCTATCATGCAGCCATCATTATTTATACATTATTCCTATTACTTTCCGACTCGTAGTCGGTGTGCCCGGTGTTTACATGTAAGCGAGTTGACTCAGCCAACCGCCATGTTTGTACAGCGTACATACGGAGAGTGGCGTACTCATGCATAATTTTCTCATTTAAATATTAATGTCGGCGGATGGGCGCACCCGCGTTCCATCTGCAAACAGGCACCGGCCGTGTCGAACAATATTTTTCCATGTTTTGTACCGGGGGCGGGGTGGCGATTGAGTTTGCAAAAGTTGGCAACTTTCATGTTTTTAAGCTGTGTGCCCGTGTAAAAGCTGTAAGAAGTTTAGCACACAGCGCCTCGCCGGCAACTTCAGGAAAACGCGAAGCAGGAAGAATAAAAGCGAATTACCGGTAACATTTGTAACAATGAGACGGAGGGGTGTGTTTGAATGTAAGTGTGGCGTGTGGTGAATGAAAACGTAATGGAGTAATGTAAATTTGCATGCAATGTTATATTTATTTAATTTTACAGGAATCGCAGGTGTTTGCTTGGTATTCATGAGATGTATAATCACAGGTAGTCTATTGAATTTTAGAACACCAATAAAAGCAGTGATATACAACGATTTCCTTCAACTTTCCTTTTAACTCCTATTTATTTCATCTCTGACATACTGTATGTAAGTATGAGGTAAGCGTGTAATGCACATTGAGCAGTGAGTACAAAGGAAAAACGTGCTGAATAAGTAGCATAAGTTGAAAGTGTTGTATCTTCCTCTTCCAGGATAGAAGTAAAAAGGATCTGGATGAGGATGAGTATCTGAGTATCAACATCAGAATCATGACTATCATGAGCACGACCGCTGCTGTACTCAGAGAATGCGAAATCCTTGCTCGTTGCCTCGTTGGCCGGGATCTTTTAGAGTGGCGCGTTTTCAACTTTGCAGTTCGTATAGTGAAAGTTGAAGTTGAAGTTGACAAAGCCCTGTGGTGATGGCTTTTGTGTACACCACATATTGGAAAACTTTGGGCGATCGTTCGATATGCCTCTGCTTCTGACGGACAGGGAAAGAAGCAGTCGCAGTCAAAGATGAATCGAACATTGAAGGAGTCAAAGTCAAGTATTTGTGAGAATAAAGGAGGAACAAATTGGCGAGGATGAGTGGTGGAGAGTGGAGAGGAGTGTTTAAGCATGGAGCATCGGATTTGACCAATTTCCTCTTTACATTCGAACGAACACGGCAACACACGTTTTTATGTAGGTACAATGTGTTCGTGTTTCGAAAGTTTTGGAAAAATTGGAAAAATCCTTGAAAAATCAATATCCATCAATATGTTTCTATAGGCAACCAAGTATGCACCAAACAAAAATTAATGTGTATAAACTGAGTGTTGCCGATATTTTTTTTTGCGATTTTTACTATTTTAAGGTATATTAAGTATAGTGATGTGTGCTGACTGTTGCTGAAGTTCTGATATCTTCCTTGATATTGCAGCTGTTGAGTGCTTCACACCATCGCATCGGTATCAGTGTCAAGTAGCGGAGCAGCGCGGCGAAGAAATGTTGATCGTTCGTGCGCGTGCATGCATGGCGAGCCTTTTGTGTCACGTCGCTATTCAAATCTCGGCACGCTTTTAGTCCAGAGTCCAGAGTCCGTTCCGGCTCCAGTTAGGATTTTAAAAGGATTCTCGCTAATGCGTTCCTCTTTCCCCTTTCCGACTATCACTATCACACCATCCGCTAATGCGTATAATCCTCCTACTGCCTACTGAAAGCATATTTATAAGTTTGGTTAGGTTTGTTTTGAAGAGGTTAGGTTATGCTTGTTACATGCTGTTACATGTGTAATGAAAATAATTGAAAATAATTGGTTTTGGTAACCGAGTAGCTGGTAAAAGGGAACAAATTGTTTTTGTTGGGGGCCGGCGGGAAACAGCTGAAGCTGCATGAAGGCAGCGGCGGCGGCGGCGGCGGTGGAGAGTGCCTAATAATCGCATGTTTTCGGCACAGCTGGAGGGATCAATAATACGCGAACGCGCGTGTTGCCCGTTCAGCTGGCCTGGCCTGGTGGGGCGGCGCGCGCCGCCAGCCGGTGCCGATTTCCAGGCAGGCGGCGGGCGCACGCCCGCAGTGTGTGTGCAGGACACGGCCGCGAACGCACCGCTCGCGCCCCTGAGAGGTCCGCTCCGCGCCAAACCCCCCACTCTCTCCAAAAAACCTCGCGCGCGCAAAACGAGATACGACACGCGAGAGCGCCGCGGGCGCATTTCTAACCTCAAAAACGCAACAAAACACCACACGCACACGCTTACACTACCGTGACTAAGAGACGACTGGGAGGGCACAGAAGCAAACGGAGTGTCCAGCATCAAGTACCACATCACATAAACAACGTGACATATCGCTGCCGCCGCCGTCGCCGCCGTCGCCGCCACCTGTGCCCGGAACGTGACTACCAACACACACACACACATACACAAACACAGACAAAGCGCAGTGCGTCTGGGATTTGCACACATGTGGGGCAGACGCCGTCGCAGCAGCAGCAGCAGCCGCCGCCGTTGTTGCTGCCGCTCCTCGCCGCCACCGCCGCCGCCGCCGTCCACCAGGTCGTAGTGAGCTGAAGCGCCGCCCCCATACCCCCCAGCACCCGTTGTGCGACGCGCCTGCCGCTCAACGGCCGCCGCCGCCGCCACCGCCGCCGCCGCCACCACCCCCCTCCGTCGTCGTCCTCGTCGCTGCCGCCGCTGCAGACGCACTCGCGCTATCGTTGTGTGCATGGTGTAAATTACAGTGGCCTCGGATGAATCCAAACCATTTAACGTCTTGTAAGTGCGAGCACATTATCATCATTATCGCCATTATCACTTGGAAGCATGGGACTTATCCGCAACACACTGAGCAATGAGCATACAAAGGAACACACGGTCGTCACGCAGCATATGTGAATATTCACAGCGTTACACAATGAATTGAAGTATACCTACCTAGAACTTCTTATACAGCACTGAAGGACCATAGTTTTTTGTTTGACTTCGTTATTAAGCTTCTTAAAGTCACCAACATTTAATTACTTACAGTTGAAGTCACTCCAGATAACTTGCAAAAAACGTCAGGTCTTTATATTTTCCATCCTTCTGGAGTTATCCTGCATATTAACTGACTTTTCTTATCTAATTTCTTACCTCAAGAAAATAATTTTGCTAAAAATGTTTTTAAAAAATGCAAATAAGGAACATTGTAGAATCTAGATGAAAGATCTTGAGTTGTGGTGGTACTACTGCCGTTTAAATAAATTAAATCGATAGTAACTCCGTTTATAATTATTTCAAAATATCAAAATTATTATGACTTGACCTACGACTATTCGTCAATTGATGGCAGAAAAGAGCATGTTCATATCTCATTTTGTTTCTGAGATATACTGCTAAGAGTGCTAAGTAATCCAGAATCAATCAGAAAAGCTAACTTAAGTTTATGTTTCTCCCAATATCATTGGTTATAATTAGCTTAGAATCACCAAAATTTAACCACATGTACTTTAACTATCCACCAATCGGCTAAAAAAGAGTTGAGAAGATTATCTTACTCCATTCCTGAGATATCCTGCAAAATATAACTGAATGCAACAAAAAACGTACTTAAATGTAGTTTTACGCTAATATCCTCCTTTATAATTACTTCAAAACATCAACATTTTTTTCGTTTAAACTATGACTATTCGCCAATCGATGGCAAAAGAGATCATGCTTTTAACTCGTTTTATGCCTGAGATATCCTGCTAAGTAATACGGAATCAATCAGAAAAGTTATCCTACGTTTAGTTTGCTTCTAATATCTTTGGATATAATTTCCTCAGAATCTCCGAAATTTTACCACTTATACTATAATTATCCACTAATTGAGTAAAAAATGCCACAGTAGATTATCTTGCTCCATTCCTGAGATAACCTGCAAAATGTATCTTAATTCAATAAAGAATGTACTTAAGTGTAGTTTTACGCTAATAACTTCGTTTATAATGACTTAAAAATATCAACATTTTTATCACTTTAACTATGACTTTTCGCCAATCAATGGCAGAGGAGAGCAAGTACTTATCTCTTTTTATTCCTGAGATATCCAGCTAAGTAATATAGAATCTTTCAGAAAAGCTAATGTAACTTTAGGTTTCGTTTAATATCTTTGGTTATAATTACTTTAGAATCTCCAAATTTTAACCACTTGTACTTTAACTATCCACTAATCGAGTAGAAAAGAGCCAATATGATAATCTTGCTCCATTCCTGAGATAACCTGCACATTTTAACTGAATGCAACAAAGAAAACGTACTTAAGTGTAGTTTTACGTTTATAACTCCGTTTATAATTACTTAAAAATATCAACATTTTTCTTACTTGAACTATGACTATTCACCAATCCATGGCAAAAGAGGGCAAGCTCATATCTCTTCTTATTCATGAAATACCCTGCTAAGTAATACGGAATCTTTCTGAAATGCTTACTTAAGTTTAGGTTTTAGGTTTTTTTTTTAATATTTTTAGTTATAATTACCTCAAAGTCTCAAATATTTATCCACTTATACTATAATTATCAACTAATTGAGTAAAAAATGCCACAGTAGATTATCTTGCTCCATTCCTGAGATAACCTGCAAACTTTAACAGATTGCAACAAAATAACGTACTTAAGTATAGTTTTACGTTTATAACTCCGTTTATAATTACTTAAAAATATCAAAATTTTTCTTACTTGAACTATGACTAATCGCCAATCCATGGCAAAAGAGAGCAAGTTCATATCTCGTCTTATTCATGAAATATCCTGCTAAGTAATAGGGAATCTTTCAGAAATGCTTACTTAAGTTTAGGTTTCTTTTAATATT
>JARJDQ010009336.1:0-13924 GCA_030264215.1 Geostiba sp. GC000077 | reverse complement strand
TCCCTTGGGCGAATGTTTTATTCATGTTGTTTGCGCAAACAAGTGAATTTGTCACTTTATCGTTAGACTGATTTTATCAATCTCTCCTCAATGGTTTTATCAATTCCACAACGAAACGACGCGTTGGTAGAGTTTGTCGAAGTTCGTCGTTTAATAATGTACGCTGGGAGCAGTTGGTGATGGACTAATCGAAAGCATCGCTCCGCCCACTTTATACGACGCGTAGACGTAAAAAAAAGGTAACAGGACGGCGGCGTATGTGTTGTCGCTTTGGCTTGTTAATGCACCTTTTTAAAAAGGTAGATACGAATCTACGCCGCGGCGTGACTTTGATTTAAACCTGTGAGTGCACCACCACTACATCCACTCACATCGAAGTTGGCAATAGGTATTGATGAATGACGAATTGTCAAAAATGTCATCCATGGTCCGCCTTGACATCCGTTTTTATACGAAATTGACTTGACTAAGCAATTGAAATTGAAATTAATTAACATGCCGCGTGGGTACCTACTAGTTATATGTATAGGATTTAATGGGCATGCCTGCAGGAAATCAATTTAGCTCTAATTGATTGACTTCGGGGCAATATTTCTCTAATATTTCTCAGCAATTCTCACATTAAATGCTTTTGTGTGATTTTGTGTGTAACACAGTGGCATTTAGGGACATTTTTTGAAGATTTCAATGCTTTCACACATTGTCGCCGATGTTTAGCTGTTTACAGATGGCGTTAGCGCCGCGCGGGCGGTGCTCTTGAAACGTAAGCGCTCTTTGCACAAGAATTTATCACATGTCGCATGGTGGACAGACACACATTGTGTCCTTTTAGCACCACGAGCGCTATTTGTCCGCTTAATTACCATTCTTGCTACTTGTGGTCCCTGGGGTCCGTTTGATTCCGAGCCGATGGCGACGCGAGAGACATTAGCTGAACGTCACTAGCAACTAACGCAAACACTTCGGCAGCGTCGCGCTGCCGTGTCGAGTGAACGAAATAAACGGTACTATAAAAGGATCACACACGCTGACACCGAAAAGTGCTGAAAAAGTGCGCTTTACGCGAAGACAATGCACAATAAGGTTGGGAGTCAAAGCGTGGCATCGCGGTTCACACGCATGGCTCCAACTACTGTTAGCGGTTAGCGATTGTTCGTAATCAGTTTATGGTCGCATCAGGCAAGCAGGCAGGCATTACAATATTGCTCGTTTACCAGAAGAAAGGCGACTTCATATTTCTAATTGTGTGTACGTTGGGATGATCGAATCGCATACACTTGCGGTCGTAAATCACAATGTGTATCATCAGCTGGATAGGACTGAATAGGCAGGCAGCATCATAAAAAGAATGATGCGCATAAAAAATAATTTATCGATATATCCGCGCACATTCCACACCAGGCACCAGTCGACGGATCACTACTGTATAGCAGCTGCAATTATATTTTTGAAGAGAACTGTATTTTGATAGTCGAGTATGAGTATAGAGTATAGAGTTAAAAGACAACGTTTAAAAAGTTGATGTCAACCCCATAGACAAGAAATTGAACTCATCGAACCAACTAAGGAAGCCTTTCGAGCTATATCGATATATGATGGGCTCCTATAATAGTGTATCTAGAATAGTGTGTTCGTTTGTATCGCTAGATGGCGAGAGATCCTCGTCTCCGGTATAATACATCGTATCCATCATAAAGTTGGCCATTCAAAGCTGACCTCATCGGCCAGGCACCATAGGGATTTCAAAATGAGGTTGGAGTCGTGAAGGTGACTTCAGAATTTGAATGATCTGGGTACCTATTCTCGTTGATGGATTGGAGGAGAATAGGTCTTCGAAAGGTGGGGGAGAGTCCACGCTTCAGAATCCACTCTCCAGAATATGTACCTGGTACCCAGAAGAGTTTTTGATCATTCCAATGGGACAGAAGAAAATATAGGAAGCACACAAAATGATTATCTTTGGTGAGATTAGAATCTTTATAACCTTAGATTATTCTAATGGGACCTCACATATCTTTCGGATTCAGGACCTTACCCTATGCTAAGGGCTATCATATATAGTTAGTATACGTTTGTAACGCTAGATGGAACGAGGGATCCTCCTCTCCGGTATAATACATAGTATCCACTATCCAATTTAAAGTTGGCTATTCATGCGGTCCTCATCGGCCAGACACCATTGGGCATTCAAAATGAGGTTAGAGTCGTGTAGGTGACTTTAGAATTTGAATGATCTAGATACCTATTCTCGTCGAAGCATTGGAGGAGAGTAGATCCTCGAAAGGTGGGGAGAATCCATGCCTTAGGAGCCACTGTCGAGAATAGGATCCAGGAGAGTTTTTGACAATTCTAATAGGATAGAAGAAACTATGGGAAGCAAAGAAAATGTTTATGTTTCGTCACATTAGAATGATATTTAGAACTATAGATTTTATTCATTATTCTATTGGGACGTCACAATTTTTTCAGATCCAGGACTCTAACCTTCAGTAACGTCGTCACAGTATAACATGCCTTATTTGAATTAGAGGTTATAATTCGATGATGTTCATAGTCAATGGTTAGGAATCATTAATCATTGATTACGATTTCTTCTCCATAGCCTTTTTAAATTTTGTATTTTAATTATATTTTTAAATACTTCTTCGTTGCTACAACAATTTCGTTATTAGAATTTCTGTTATGGTGAAACTAACGCAATGTAAGGGCAAATCAAGGGGAAGCAATTTAAAATATTCTATTGAATAACAGCCGTCCCGACTACGGACCGAGCTTGTTAATAAACTTTATCCTCGGGTTAATTTTGGGATATTAATATTTGGACTCATCACTAAGTATCTGCGCATTCATCACTCGTGCTGTTTTTGCGGGCCAACCCGACCCGCGGGGCATGTTTGGTCAGACTAACATATTTTTGGGCAGGGGAGTCCCTCCCTCGGTTTTAAGAGTTTCGGATAGATTTTGTCAGATGTAACCCTTACGCTACCCCACCCCTTACCCTTTTCTCTCTCCATGTGTAAACATACACATTCACATGATGCTACTGGAGGTCTGGAGGTACTACAGGCGTATTGGTCCTGGGACCGCACGAATATAAAATGCAAACCGAGAAATCCAATCTAGCTGAGAGCAGCTATTTGTTTTTAAAAGCGCACGAGACGTCCCTGGGTCTCCGCATCGAAACCGAAACTGAAACTGAACGTGTGCATAGATCACCATCACCATTGGCGTTTTTCTGTACTCTTTTACCGCACACTGTGTTTTCTTATTAAATTTATACGCGCGTCGTTTTGGACCTGCCCGCACTTTGGCAAATGAAAAGCACGAATGATAATGGTTATTGATTCGGATGGGTTGCTTGACGCCGTTGTGGAAAGTGCTCCAACGAAAAAAAATGAGCCTGCGCTCAGTCACGACTCACGACGACAAGTTTAAGTTTAGCACGTGATGACACGTTCCATTACACACCTATTTTTGTCACTCGAAACGCATTATTCATATAGTGTGCCAAGTCGCAAGTACTGCATAAGATTTATGAAATGAAAAGTCTTGGTGTCTCGGAAGACTGAAAGGAATGTCACTATGTGATGAGGTGTCAAAAGGTTAATTTGGAAGCTTGCAGCGTTAGGTTTTTACGAGTTGCCACCAATGTAAACACTAATGGGCTGTTTGTTTGCTTGGATTGCAGTGGGCTTCAGTGGCGTCGTGGTTTTTTCGTCCGGAGTGCTCCAGCCTGCTGACGACGATGGCGGGAGCCGATCCGAACTTCGTGACCAATGTGGCCGCTTCGGCGGTCGCGGGCAGACCCGTAACCACCTCGGCTCCCATGACGACCCCCTCGATGCCCCCGGCGATGGCGACAACGCCCTCATCAACGAGCACCACCACCACCTCGGCGAGCACCTCGTCGACCTCAATGGGCAAGTCCTCCCTACACTATCGCGACCCACCTACGAGGGAAAGAGTCTTCCAAGCTCCAACTATATGCACGGTAAGGGTTACATGCCACAGCAAATTATGTGTTGCGTGATTTTATGAGGTGATATGACATTCAATGTCAGGAAAAAGTGTTTTTAAGTACACCGTACACCTCCAAGTCATGGTTCTGTGGAGATTGTCAGAGGTTGGTTACGTGTCGTGTTGGATTACACGGGTCGCGTGCTGGCTGGGTGACACATAAAGGACATGGCATTTGAGGAAAGGAAATTGCCGGTTGTCGCACTGAAAGGCACACAATCGCACGCACGTCAATCTCCAGCGACGGGGCGACAACAACAAGCCATCGGGTCTGCCATACGTCCAGACAACAGCAATGAGTCGAGGGACCGCGTCCCCGGCTAATGGAATTCTTTATATCCAATATGCCCGACCTCGCCGGCCGTGCCGTTGATCAATTTATAAATAAATAAATCTATAATGGAATATTAATACATTATTTAGAACGTGCGCGCGGGATTCTCGGAAAGCTGGCTGCCGAGAGAAATCGATCTCACACCATGAGCCCCCCGTGCGCTGCACCACAACTATGACATTGTCTGTTGCAACAATACAGGGTCGCTGCGCGCGCGTCTCATCCATCCAAAATGACTTCGGGTGACTCGCCGAGCGCCGCTTTGTGCCTTCACGCTCGTTCCGTGTGTGCGCGGCGGCATTCTTAATTAACTTCTTTTGTACGCCCGTGCGGACTCCCTCAACTTACCAACTCTTTCGCTTCATTATCGCGGTGCGTAGCGTAAGTGTCCTTATAAATGGGAAAAGGAATCCTAATAAATCGTACCATGTTGTGTCATGTATAACGAATCCGCACCGTGTTGCTATTGTTGTTAGGACGACAAAAAGATTTGATAGCTTTTTGCCCCTATTCCGTATCCCTGGTCCCCTGCTAATTGTTCCAGAAATTGAGTTTGGTTGACAATTGATTTCTGAAGACCTGAAGGGCTTAAGGGTGGCATTCCGATGCTGTAAATTAGATGTCACAAGTCACACAAGGGCCACACGGCGAAAGTAAACAAAGCGCCGCGGCGCGGTCACAAAAACGGATGATAATAACAAGGAGGCATGTGTGCCTATGGAAGGCTCTCCTTCTTCGGGGTATTGAGTGGGTTTCTGCTGCATCATGGGAAGGTCCGGAGGCGATGGAAATCTGACCTAATCAACGCGATGACGTCGCAAAAATGCGACGTTTTTCTTTTACTCCCGGCACTCGGCACCGGTTGTCATTGCCAGCCACAGCGAGCCGTCTGTCGTTCACACTGTCAAATTACTGAAATTAATAATATTGCGCCTTCCGATCATATCTACTACCTGACGGTGGAGACCCCGAATTGGGACTGCGTGCGTGTGCAACGTGTGAAGTGGACACCTTGGCTTTTGACGTGGTGATGCCGCTTCGTCGAAGAATAAAAATCGAAACATCATCTTGATATTTATTATATCGGACAGTGGACGGTGAAAAATCCATAGCAAGCTGCCGTCTTCTCACATGGTCACATGCCTCTCCTCGTGCTCTCCTCTATCTATACTCGCTCATCCCCGGACCCCGGCACACAGGGAAATTGCTAACGTAATTACAACGCGCTGTGGAATTTTACGTTCCAGAAACAAAAGCAAGTTTTTAAATTGGACGTGTTCCGCGATATGCGCATCAGAAGTATAAAAAAACGCGACCACTATTGCTCGTGTGCACGGGTTGGATTAAAAAATGTTCCTCTGGAGTATTAAATTCAAATGTAATTATTTTGGCGTTAGCTTTGCAGCCGAGCCGTGAATGTAGAAGGGGGTTGAAGGTGGAACGGAAAATATGACATTACCGACGAATATCTCAAATAACAGCGAAAATCTCCCAATTAGCGCCGAATAGGTAACCCTGGGTTACCGAGTAAATTACCAACTCCCATGCCTTGCCAAACCACCAAAACACCCCCAGCAGAAATATGCGAACGCTGTTTGTAGACATAGGCTCAAAACAAGGGACATTATGATATGATCGATAATGTTATCACGATTAACCGGCACGCGTGTTCTGGAGGATAGGGGGGTGCCACGGGAGTTTAAAATATAATGATAAGGACTCTGACAAGTTTTAACTGTCAGCAATTAAATTCAGAATGATTTCACTTTATTATCTACCTCGACACCTGAGCCGTTGAAATGGTTCACATGATATTTTTAGACCGCGAACAGTGAGAACTACTTTTGCGATAAACCCGATCATCTCCTGTTCTTTCTTCGACACTGACACCTCACACTGCAAGGTTAATGGCTCTGGCATTCGGAAGTCGATAAAAATGTATCTGTTACAACTATCACCAAGCTCATGTCCAATGTCCAATGGAGTTTTGCATTTTGTTTTCGGTATACCGCATCGATAAATATGTCCTGTGGGACACCCATTGGCGAGTTTAAAGTGTCACTTGATTATGGTTTAGTAAGGATCGCCAGCGTATTTATTGCAAATACGCGCGCCGGCATCGGCGAACAAAGACCAGACCTCAGACCTCGAGGACCAGACCAGACCCTATGTAGGTGTAGCGTCGTGTAGTGGAGTGTAGTGTCTTGTACCCGAGGCTTGTTAAAACCTCTTCACCGCATCTGCAATATTTCATTTTAAATTACATTGTTTATATTTCATTACCTGAATCGAATTTCAGAATACGGTTTATTTAGATGTACTCTTGAACTGAACACCTCTTGACTCTATAGAATTTTTGTAGATCCAACATGATTTTGAAAACCTCCCTCTTCTGTTTACAGTTTACAGTATATACAGAAGTGTGATATTCATTTCTTGCAGGAGGGAGAGATCCCTTTCAATTCACTTCCCTAGTTGTCTCATCTTCCTCCTTCCGGAGGGTTGACATTTCTATTGATTCCGTTTTCATAACTCCGTTGTACAGAATCTATATACATATAAATTACGGGATGATATTTTTATTTCCTTCTCCCGGGCACGTCGTAAAGTGGCATCGTTTTTTGCACTCCCTCCTTGGTTTGGGTGTCTGGGCTAGAGGGAGCGAGGGAGCTGGGGCTGGGTCTGTCGACGCGCCCATTTATAAACATCTTGCGCTTGTCGGCATGCAAATCAGACAGGTCTCCGGACCGGGCGCTGGATTTTGATTGATTTATTCGCAAGATTGATTATGGTGTGTGTGTGCTCCCCATTGTGGTTGTGATGCTGGTGCCCTTCTTACCAGCCCCACTTTTTCCCGAGCTCAATGCGAGAGCACTTTTTTCCTCGGTGAAGTGGTTGCCTTTAGCCTAGTCCCGGATAGTGGTGTTTGGTGTAATAATGCCGCATCTAATGGAATGTTTTTCCATCGTCGAGTAAACTTTTCGGGATCATTAAAACGTTACATGCGCCTCTTCTGCGGAGAGGCCGAGACCATTGGGTTGTTTGTCATTTGTCCGTGGCGGTTAATTGATGCTCGCGTTGTCGGCCTGATGCTCGTTAATAAATTGTAATGGCCGGTGCATTCTTCGGCGTGCAATCATCCCGCGGTGAGCGCAGCCGGCCGTGAAGAGCCCGTACCACGTGAGGCCACATTGAAGATGCGCGGCCGCAAGGTACGGTTGGACGGTGAGTTACTCAGTTACCCGATGCGCACGTTTCAGTTACCTAACGCGGTGCAGTACAATGTCACCCGCGGTATATAAAATGTATAAACCATAAACCAGTGGGATGCCCCGGCCGGCAAACCTTTGCGGTCCAGCAGCCGTTGACGCTCCGCGCATAACGTAACGACATCATAAATATGTCCCCACAACTTTATGGATGCCGCGTGTATTTTTGCAATGAAAACATAATTTTCATAATGACGCCGCATGGCGCATCGATAGAAGATTGCCTCATCAAGGGATCAATACTTTAAGGTGCGCCCCGTTAACCTCATGTTAATCAGTTGATATGGTACGGTATGGACATTAGGGACTATTACTTCCGATGAGGGTCATTAATGTCATGCTTTCACATGAATTGCCCCCGAAACGGCAACGGCAAGCCTATGTCAACGCGATTCGTGATTCATTGATTAGTCGTCGCGAGGGTGCGTCTTACGAAGGCACTCATCCACTCATAGAATCCGTAAAATAGGACACGTCAGGACATGATGTTTTGTTGTCTTCGGTCTTCGTGCTTTGGGAAATTGCGTGATACCAGGTGCTATTTTACCGGCACATAATGAACACTTTTACGAGCGTACAAATTTTCACCTCAGGTCGTCCTCTAATGAAAAACGTGTTTTCACCCAACGCGGCTGAGGGCAATGCTTTTCTAGCGGTGTGGAGGCGGCGGTGTCATCGTGAAATATTCAAGCGCGATTTTATATTTAATAAACCGGATATGCAATCGTGCATCTCGCCTCTAATATTTGGCGCTTTGAAATTGCGCACCCCGAGAATATTTCTTCATTCTAATAACGGCGCGCGGCATACCCGCGGCAAAAGAAGATCTCGCGCGACTTTATGGTGCAATATCTCCGGTCGCCGAGGATCCGAGGAAATAAGAGAACAACCAAGCTAATAATTTATGTCTTGTCGCCGTGTTGCTTTGCATAATGTTTCGTTCGCGCTGCCGAGGACAAATATTTTGTGCGTGCGCTTGAAAATGCAAAAATCGCATTTTGCGCCAGCCAACGATAAATATTAATCTTACATGGCGCTGAAAATGTTTCTACCATGGGATGTGTTGGTGGTAAACTAAACACCATTCATTGCCAAGCGACGAGGCGCGGCGGGCGCTCGGCCCGCTCGGCAGGTGTAATTATAGTTTGTTTATTGGAATATGTTAACCTATTTCAGGAGAGTGCTCGCTTGGTTACTGGTGGCAATAGCAATAGCAATAGCAGCATTTACGAAAGTTAAAGATTCTGCATACCCACCTGATGAAATTTGTTTATCAGTACATATGGTTCGAGTATAGTGCAGCATCGGTTAAGTGCGCAATTTATCAATCGAGAATTATCGTATCACAGCGAGGGGGCGCGCGCGCGAATATTAAATCTGCGCCCCTGGTAATCCTCGCTCGTTATGGCTGGGGGTACGGGCTTGCAGGTAAACAAACGGGGAGCTCAGCTCCGGCAACGCATTACGCACGCATTCATCACCTGCGAGCGTATTTGTCGACTGAATGGTGGCAGCGCCGGGGGTTGGTGGAAGCGCCGGGCTGAACAACGGGCATCACTACATGTGTACTCACACGCTGATGGGCGATGGTCGATGGCCGATTATCGGCTTCGGTCTAACCGAGTTAGTACACAAATGTCCGATCATCCCCCGAAGCACCTGCGCTGCCATCGCCACCCGTCGCTGATGTTTTTTTACACATTGCACACAAAGCTTTTTTGTTGCTTCGATTTATTAGTGATGGGGAATATGCGTCAAATTTTAAAAATCTCGCTATCGATTGCAGTAAAACGGATTAAAACAAAAGCGACTCGAAAATGAATGGAATTTTTTGTCTGTATTGAAGTTTAGTCTGGACCTCTGGACAAACTCATGAAGTCTACTGTATTCCCAGGAATATTTGTTTTTACTGGTTGTTAATTAAGAAGTTTTGCTGAGTAATAAAGTGTGCCTTGTTTTAATTTCAGTCGGGTCCATAATTTCACCCTCCTTTCCCATTCCGAGGGCCGAGCACTTAGCAAAACTCTTCCTTGTACTTCTACTACTCTTTCCTTGGACGCCCGTCTGCAATGTTCTTGCGGGGTTCGCAGGCTTCGATATTTACTAGGCGATAAAAATTCACGCTTCTTAAAATCCATGTTGGAAATATTCAAATTGGTCCTTTTTAGAGCTCCCCCAGGAGCCATTGAGGTTGACGCCAATTTCTGCCGACACGATGCGCTTCTCCTTCTTTTGGGTGTGGTGTACGCGAGGGAGACTTGGCACTCTTTCCTTGGGTGGCAAATTAACTTTAAATCGTTGACACACAAGGGGTTGAAACATGGCTTTCTGTTCGCAGGCGATCCGCTGCACGGTGCCGAGCTGCAGCTGCGAGTGCTTCGTTCCCGGCAAGCGCCATCTTCGCTACTGCGAGACGTGCAAGCACGGATGGGTCCCGCACGGTAAGTTCGCCCACCCGGCGCAATTAGCATTTATACCGACACACCTCTAAGTTATGAATATGTCCCTTGCGCATTGTGTGTGTTTTCAATCTTCAAACTGGCCCCCGTAATAAGCTTGGGGACCGGGGACCTTTCAAAGCATAACCCTAAATCATGTCCGGACCGCTTCAAACCAGAGCGCATCGCCAAAGGGGTGCTGATGTGTGGTCATGGCCTCATGGCCATGATTACTCCGGCGACATTGGCTGGACCTATAAAATGATTTAAAAGCTTAATTAGATGGTCGCCCGGCGTTATAATTTATAACAAAACGCTAAATGATGCATTGCTTATCATCGGCTGCGATCGCGTTTTGTGGTTGCCCTCTGCAGGATGGGCCTCCTACATTCGTGTGTATTTCGGCGTGTGTAGGAGCCTTACAAGTTATCGAATAATGAACTGTCATCGTTGAGTTATTGACGCCGTGCGGCGGCACCGCGCCCAAGCCCATTCAGCGTCCCCGATGCTTCGATTTTGGAAGCTCCGGACGAAACAAAACCAGTTGGGTCGTTCGGTGCTCGGGTGCCATTTGCAGTCTAATGTAGTCCGGAGCCCTCTCCTTGCCTTGGGCCGGATCCGTGAAAATAATGTCCATCTGACCCAACCCTTCACGGCTGTGTGTCCTCCAGAAAAAAAATGAATTTTTTCTGCGCCGTAAACAACGTTGTCCGTCTCGGACCATCCCGTCCCAAGATGGGTATTACACTCCAGGGACTTGCATTTATGCATGATGCTGATGGCCATAGTCCGAAAAATATTCCGGGAGGGCGTCGCTTCAATTTACGTCCGCTTTCGGCGAAGAAGACGTGTCCCGACACTTTAAAAAGAACCCCTCCTGATATCGCGATATCTCAGGTCACGTCGAGGCCCAAACGCTTGAAAATTGGATTTCTTAAGGTCGACAGTTGTTATGCACTTGCTGGGAAGTGGGACCGAGGGCGAGACGGAAACAATTGGTAATTCAGACGGCCGTCAATAAAATTCGAACGCAATCTATTACACTGCCTTTTTCTTGGATGTTCATTTGGCATAATTTAATAAAGTTCTACTCAGCCCTATCTGGATGTGGAAGTTGCAACATTAGATTTTAATTTAATTTCAAAACTCGTGCCGTGCAGTCGCGCGTCGTGTATCGCTTAATCTTGTCCCTCGTCGCTTTCATGTCGCAAGCACCCCACCCGCGAACAAATTGTCGGGGTGGTGAATTAATATATCAATATTATTCTTTGTCTCCGACACCCATTACGCCATTATGCGCCCCCGGACGAGCGTTTAGAGACGCACGACACACCGAACTGATTAAGCAGAGGACGCCAAAGGACAAGGAAGCACAGAAGGAAAATTCAATTTGTTAAATTGCCTGCTGCGATGCATAATAGATAGAAATGCGCGGGAGAAATGCACAGTCGACTACTGTCGACTGTGCAAATGGAAAAATATGATGAACTCATGAACTCATAAAAATGGTTCTATTAAGTAATCGGATGTGAAATTAATACTCGTACGTGTGCAAAGCCGATTTGTTCGACATAAGCCTTTAAATTCCCTCCAGCGAAAAAAAAAGGAACGCAATTTAATTTCAAAACCAGCATGGTGTTAAATGAGTGATATTTCTATATGCATATAGGAGAAACAAGATTGAAAACGTTTTTATATGTTGTCTCTATTATACCTACTACTGTATTGTTGCACAACTAAAAATTCCCGAGTAATCAGAAAAATTTGCATAATTCAATCAATTTGTTATGCTCACCTTCCCCATCAGAAACATCTATTGCTGGGTGCCTGCTATATATGAGAGGCATTCGTGTTTACCTGAATGAAGCCATTTAGTTTCGACTATGCATAAATAAATCAATATTACAGCCTTTAAAACTTGCCAACTTCCCAAACACACGTGCGCGTGCGTTAACTCAGCATATACATGTGTTCGGTATGTGGTATGTACTTGAACATAATTTATTATGCAGCGAGTACCAAGTACCGAGTACGCACTTACATGTTGTTGCCTGCTGGCGCTGATGGGGCATTTTTTTCTATTGGTTTTTGCTGGTTCTGGTTCTTCCTGCATATTATTATTAATTGCGATTTATTAATAATTGATTTTTAAAGCAAACAATAATAATTACTATACATGACCACCTAATTGATTTTATTGGAGTTGCCTATACAAGGTGAATCTGACCTGAGAGACTTTTCAATTTTTGAGAGAAATGTTAGTATGTGATGGAAATTTCAATCTCGCATAACTTCTATCAAAATATGTTTAGTTTTGCTATCTAAAATCGAGGAATCCCGCAGGTTAGACTCACTTTTAGAATAATGGAATATAGGAATATGCACATTTACTGCAATTAATTTATTGAAAAATATATATTGGATTAGTATTTTTAAAATTTTTCTATTTCTTAATTTTTTAAATAAAATTCACCTTATTTGCGAGATAATACTTCTTTATATTTTAAAAATTTTACCACTAATTGACTTGTAAAGTTATATATTCTGAAAAAAATATATGTTGCTCTTTATGAAAAGTTACACTTATGATATTTTTTGGAGCCTCCAAACGGCCAAAATAAAAAAAATAAGTTTGCGATGAGTCACACCAATTGTAGTCTGACTCATTGGGTAAAATTTCAAACTTTGTCAATTTTTTTAACCATTAAGGAGACTTAAAAAAAATCGCAAAAAAATCTCATAAGTGTAACTTTTCATGAAGAACAACATATATTCAACATATCTTCATCATATCTTCTTTTGGGTTTTAATATTGTCCTATAGACGTGAGCCTCAAAATGAAAAATTAAAAAGTAAGGGGTAGTGTCCTGGACGTATTTTAGCTATTCTTTTTCTGAGTCAGTACACAGTACCTATTTGAAAACGTGCAGAAAAGCGCCAAACAAAGGGATTTTAAATTTAGCAGCGCGTGTGTGGAACATCTTGCGAGGTTTGCCCACACTGGTAATGATATAATTATAGGTGTCGCGGGGTGTTTATGGTAAGCGACATGTGTGTATAGGCTTTCGGCGGCTTTGCGTAAACATCGCGGCGCCGGACGCCGGTTTTTAATGACGCTGCGCCGCCGCGACGCTCTCACGCCGAAGGCACCTTTTCGGTTTACATTATCGCCGCGCGCGCCTGTTTGGAAGAGCAGCCGTTGACAAAATGGAAATTTCCTTTCAACATGACGATATTTACGGTCGCCCCCCCCCTCCCACACCGCTTTTCATTGCGGCGCACACAGGCGGGCTCGAATTAGGGAAAATTATTAGCCAACGTTGCCGATGCCGCCGCCGAGGACGACGATGTATAACGTTATAACTAACAAACGACCGAAAATAATTTCGGTTTGTTTGTGTGTTTTGGACGCCTTTGGACCGGCCTTAGTGATGGCGCGTGCTAAAGTATACATTACACCATCAAGCGGCGCGCGACGTGAGGCATCCCAGACCGATGTCGGGGAGACGCTTTATTTGTCGCTTCTTGCCACACAGCCTTCTTTTTCTTTCAGGCTTTGTGAAAATGAGTTTGTTTTATTGTATTTTAATATAACATTCAATATACAGGGTGTTAATAAAAAAACTTTACAGAGCTTGGTGAGTAAGAGAGGACCTCAAGACAAGACGAAAAGTCCGATACACAAAGGTTCAATACTCAATGGTTCTCGAGATATACCTCTTTGAAAATGTTTTTATAGCTTAATTTTTTTATGCGATATTGCGTTATCTGGTTGTTTGACGAATAAATATGCATAGAATAGTGTGCTCTGACAATGCATGTTGTTAAATTGAGAGGAATTGCGGAAGATACAATACCCGTTTGGG
>JARJDQ010009326.1:0-10742 GCA_030264215.1 Geostiba sp. GC000077 | reverse complement strand
TCAAGTCTTATCGTTTTCACAAGTATATTCTACAATGTAGATAAATTCGAACACTCATGTGAAGTGAGAGCTATTGGCAAGTTTAATGCATTGTGTACATTATCACTTTAAACAAACGGAAGCTTTTGCCACATTTCCTTTGTGGATGACTTTTCTTTGATATTCATTTTCTTGATTTCAAACATTTCTCACTAATAAGTTACTCAGACGTGTACACATATTCATCAAACGATTCATGCAAATTAAGTTCCTTTAAATTTACATTTAGCACGATTAAAACAACTGTGAAAATGGATCAGTCGTACGATTCTAAATTCGAATTAACCCAGCTTAATTATATTCATTAACAATCGTATTTTTTTAGGATTGTGAAAACGTTTAGTTACCAACAAAAGCTGAGTACATTTCCACTATGGGGTATAACTGCTGGCCAACTATTAGAAAACGTTGCAAAGAAATATCCAGACCGGGCGGCCGTACTATCTGCATATCAATCAAGAAGCATGACATTTGGCGCCCTTCTAGAAAAGGCGGATAGATTTGCAGCTGGTTTAATGACCATAGGTATTGCCAAAGGTGCCCACGTTGCAATATGGTCACCGAATTCGATCGAATGGGTAGTTGTGTCATTAGCGTGCGCAAGAGGTGGTTTCGTACTCGTGCAACTGAATCATTCGTACAAAGCGAATGAATTGCGATATAGCGTGAACAAAGTTAATATTAAGGCGCTGATTTACGGATGCAATACTGCGAAGCAAAATTACTACAATATACTTAAGCAGGTCGACCTTGATATGCTCGAAAAGGGGGAAGTGTTCGCAAGAATTAAGAGTGCCAAAATGCAAAGCTTGGATTTTATTATTTCGCTTTGTGGCGATGAGGGTACCATTAGCTATGAGGAGGTGTTCAACAAAGCAACACAGAATTATATCGATTTTATAAAGAGTAATCAAGATAAAATCGATATGGATGACCCCTTAAACATTCAATTTACGTCGGTAATTACCAACATTTTTTAAATTAAATTAATTTTTAAAATATTTCTTTATTATTGTCTTCTGGTGCACACAAATAGTGATCATTATATAACTATGATCTTTGTCCATGTTTTTTTTGTGGTAAGACAATCATCAGAATACAGAATATTAAAATTTTTAATATTCTGTACTATGATGATAGCGATAAGTCTCGATTCTCAAAAACTTAAATAACCAATAACTCGAAAAATATTTTTTAAAGATGTGCCGTCTTCACTATAAATGTTAAGAATATTTAAACTATCGAGGTTATAATCAATTTAAAAATCAGTGCGTCTTCCTCATTTTTGAGTGTGCAAAATTGTTACAGGGTTCGACAGGAAATCCAAAAGCGGCAGTTTTATCACATCACAGCGTTATTAATAATGCGTATTCCATTGGAAACAGATTAGAATTGTACAAAAAGCATCATTCAATTTGTGTTAATGTACCGTTCTTTCATACTTTTGGGACAACTGCAGCATTATTTTGCTGTTTGAATTTCGGTACCACCTTAGTGCTTCCATATGATTTCTATGACCCACGAAAAAGTTTAGAAATAGTAGCACAGTACAAGTAAGCTCATAAGCATCTCAAATAATAAGTAAATTATGCTATTAAAGAAAGTATAATTTTAGTTGTTCGATTATTTATGGCACACCCACAATGTACGTAGATTTCATGGCACAACAGGACATCCTCAATTTAATGATTGAGCCGGATATTATATGCACAGGTGGAGCGCCATCCACTCCACAACTAATCAATGATGTTTACGCTAAACTAAAACCCAAAGTAATTGTAGTAAGTATAACAGAAGACATTTTAACGGATCAAAAATTAATCGAAACTATTAGAATATCTGCGGTATGACTGAAGGCACAGCAGTGTTTTATCAATCATACCTCAACTCAGATAGATCTGCAGTCATCAACAACCTAGGATATTTAGGGGATCACATTGAAGCAAAAGTGATTGATCAAAATGGTAATATTGTTCCAATCGGTACGCCAGGGGAACTTTGCGTCCGCGGTTATAATACAATGCTGCGCTACTTTGATGACGAGCTTCTGACCGCACAAGCGTTTATGAAAAACCGTTGGTTGAAAACTGGGTATGCTTCCTGTCTTTGCTTAAAACATCGAGACGATGCAAATTGTATATTGTTGCAGCGATAAGTTTATTATGTTTGATGATGGTAGCGGTCAACTCATCGGACGCATCAAAGACATCATCATTCGTGGTGGCGAAAATATTGATCCTAAAGAAATTGAAGACTACATTACGGCACATCCTTCTGTTCTTGACTGTCACGTATGGATAACAAATATAATGTGCTTGTGTTGTGGTTCTTTTCATGATTTGTTTAGGTTGTTGGTGTGCCACATGCTCGTCTGGGTGAGGAAATATGTGCATGCATTCGTGTCAAACCGAACATGAACGTAAATTTAGAAGAAATAAAAAATTACTGCCAAGCAAATTTAGCACATTACAAAATTCCATCAAAATTGTGCATTTTTGATGAGTATCCCAAAACTACTAGCGGCAAAATTCAGAAGTATAAATTGGTGGAACATCTGGTACAATTAAATAATACATCTCTTAATTATTAATTAACATGGATTATACTCTATCAATGTTAGCAAATGTTAGTGAATGTTAGTCATTAGACTTAGGCAGCCAAATTCACATTATGCAAATAATAGTAGGGAGAAAGTATGTAATAAATACACAGTTATTATTAGGATATTGACAAAGAACATATTTCAATAAAAAATATATTGTAATCATATCGAATTGAACTATAGATACTATAAATTAGTTTCGTAGTAACATATTCTTGTCCAATTTAAGAACATCACTTTTCACTTTCCTTTATGGGACAAGTTTTTGTTGATATGCTCATTCTGTAGATAAGACGCTACAAAGGTCGTGAGCAAATGCGTGATGCATGAGTGATTGCACCTAGATAACTTAACAGCATATTTTTGTTTAGTATTTCATAACATCTACATTCAGCAACATGATTTTAAAATTGCGTCCGCGTGTTTTCCAAATAACACGGTGAGAAATAAATAAAATAAGCAACAAATTAAATATTAATGGCTTCAATTGTAATTATTATTCACAGCGCTGCGTCGCAATTAAGCTACATACATAAGCTTGGGTCACAGCCACTATTATCTACTACCGGAGGACAACTTGTTGAACAAGCAGCTCAAAAGTACCCCGACAGGCCAGCAATAATATCGTGCCATCAAAACAAACAGATAACATTTGCTGAACTATTAGATGAAGTGGATAGGTTTGGCACCGGCCTGCGAAAGTTAGATATTAACTACGGCGATTCATTGGCCATCTGGTCGCCAAATTTAATTGAATGGATTGTCACATCACTGGCGTGTGCCCGACTAGGAGTAACTCTAGTGCAGCTGAACAGTTCCTACAGACAGAATGAATTGATATATAGCGTGAATAAAACTAAGTCGAAGGCACTTGTCTGTGGACATGTTAGTTCCAAGCAGAATTATTACGATATTATTAAGAGTGTTGATTCGGGTATTTTCAACAATGGAACCGATATTCGATGCGACCTGATGCCTTCGTTGCGGAGCATTATCATGATGGACGACAAAATAACGTAAAAGGGGTTTGATCAATATAACTTTGGTTTGCCAACGAATGACTTTTTTAGGGGAACACATTACTTCCACGCACTGACAAAGGGGCATTCTGAAAGCGAGTTAAAGTGGATTCGGGAACGGCAGAATGATATACAAATCGATGATCCGGTCAACATTCAGTTTACATCTGTAAAATGTCAACTCAGTTATTAATGCAGTTTTATGGCATAGGTCTATCTTTTTGCAGGGATCTACAGGTGTAGCCAAAGCTGCCGTTTTATCACATCATAGTGTGGTCAACAATGCATTCCTTTTGGGAGATAGAGTAGAAATGTCAAAGAAACATCATAAAATATGTGTCCAAGTGCCATTGTTTCACACTTTCGGCACTACTGCTGGTATTTTTCCGGCATTACACTTTGGCGCTACCTTAGTACTACCGACTGATTTTTATAATCCAAGAAAAGCATTACAAGCCATCCATGATCACGAGTAACTCTAACCATAGATTCACACCTAGTTTGTTATGTGTGCTAATCCTTGTAATTATTTTTCACCTAGATGTACTATGGTTTATGGAACACCTACAATGCATACAGACCTAGTTGGACAGCAAAAAGAACACAAATTGGAAGTCAAGGCCGAAATTGCGTTTACTGGTGGGGCGCCAACAACACCTCAACTAATTTATAACATGTATAAACATTTTGGATACCATTCTGTCGTGGTAATTGTGGAAAAATCGTAATATTTCAATGTTATGGCCCATCACGTTTTATTTGATTTTAGAATATCTTCGGTATGACTGAAACAACTGCGGTTTGTTTTCAATCGTATCTGCATTCGAAGGCAGAACATGTTGCTAACTCAGTAGGGCAAATTAGCGAGCACTGCGAAGTTAAAGTAATAGATGAAAAAGGCCATATTGTGCCGTTTGGACAACCAGGTGAATTCTGCGTACGCGGCTATATGAACATGTTAGGATATTTGGATGAACCCAAGAAAACAGCTGAAATGATTGGTCCAGATCGATGGGTCAGGTCTGGGTATGGCTATGAATATCTTGAAAGTATTAATACATTAATACAATAATATTTTATTTCAAAGCGATAAGTTTATTATGTACGAGGATGGAACCGGTAAAATTATTGGACGTATCAAGGATATTATTATTCGCGGGGGTGAAAACATTCATCCGAAAGAGGTGGAAGATTATTTAACTTCACATCCAAAGTTAATAGATTGTCAAGTAAGACTTTAACTCAAATCCTAGATATGTCACATTTCGTAAATAACTTTGGATACATTTTTAGGTAGTGGGATTCCCACATGAGAGATTGGGCGAAGAAGTTTGTGCATGTGTACGCTTACAGCCTGGACAGGAGATAACTCTTCAGGAAGTCATTGCCTATTGCAAAGATCACATGGCTCATTATAAAATTCCGTCCAAAATCCACGTGCTAGATGAGTATCCCAAGACTAGCAGCGGTAAAGTACAGAAATTTAAGATTGTTGAGATTTTGAAGGAGCATTTCAAACAATAATTGCAATTCTATTATTTTTACCTCTTGAATGTGCAATTTTCAATTGCATCCGTGAAAATAATGACATAAATGACATAAAAAAGACAATATCTTCTCAGTTTACGGATTTATTCTATAAAATCGTATATCGACACAAACAATTACGTTATTAATTATGTAGGTGTTAAGTATGTATATAGGTTTGTAAGTTTGTATTATTAAGATTGGGTTTGTAAATGCCACGTGTAACTCACAAAGAGGACGATTAAAATGTATCTCAACATTCTAATCTGCCTTTGCAATCAATCCATTTAACTCGGGTTGTAAAAACTCCTCCACGATAGCACTGACCATTTCGTTCAATACTTCTTCCGATTCATCCTTATCTCTACAAACACCAAATGTGAAGTTGGCCAAAATGAACAATATCAATACTTACGATTCGCCTGCAGTTGAACACAATTCGGAATAGTATTTAATTTTCGGCTCAGTTCCACTAGTCCTTAACGTTATAACAAGGCCATTGTTAAATTCGAACGTGATCATTTGACTACTAGTCGATACAGGCAAAATGGCTCGCATGTCTGGCTGAGTATTGTCAAAACCTGTCGTTAAGTCGCGCACACTCATAATTTCGTATTTTCCATTTAAGATGTTGTGCGGGTACTGCAATGACAAAAACGACATGACAATAGAATAGTATTAAGTGTGAAAAGGCACTTACGCTTCGTGGTCCATTAAAATTCCGCAAGCGCTCGAAAATGCGAGTAATTGTAGGCTTGTCATGGCATATGTAATACGAGTTATTAGAAACATGATTTCCGTATTTTGTATGTATTGAATCCAAACAATCTTGCAATGTGAGATCTTGGGAGTACAAGTGCACAGCTAGTGTAGCTAAGTGAGCAGCTGCAGAGACGCCATCTTTGTCTAACACCGAACTACCACACATAAAACCTATAGCTTCCTCAAATGCAAAGATGACCTCCTTGCCTTCGCCCAATAATTCATACGACTTGTTACCTAAAATGCCAATTGATTGCATTCAAGACAATTTGATCAATTTATTCAACTGCTCACGTACCCATCCATTTAAAACCAGTTAAAGTTTCGATGAAATTAAAATCTTCTACACGTGCGATTGACCTTAAAATCTTTGAACTCACGGTGCTCGCCAACATGTATACATTTTTTAAATCACTGGTGGCTTTCCTCATTTTATAGCATTGCAAAAGCCACCAGCCTAGAAGAGCACCGATTTCGTTGCCAGTGAACACAGTCCATTTACCATCGGAGTTAACCTCAGCAACTGCAAGACGATCCGCATCTGGATCGTTTGCCAGAATCACTTTACAACCATTATTGTCGGCCGTCTTAAATGATAATTCCAAACTACTCTTGCCTTCCTCTGGATTGGGAAATCTAAAAATTAAACATGTACAGTACAATAAGTTAACTGCATACTGTAGGTTTGTAGGAATACGTACTTAACAGTGGGAAACTCTGGATCCGGTTCAACTTGTTCCTTCACAGGAACGATGGTTAAACCTATTTGCTTCAGAACCTCAGTGATATAAGGATATCCAACACCGTGCATGGCGGTGTAAGCAAATTTCAGACTTGTGCAATTGTTTTGGGTGACATGTTCATTAAGAATGGAATCCTTGACGATTGACATGTAGTCGGTCATCGCCTCAGCGAGTGGATCACTCAGTAGAGTGTTGCCTTCCAAGATGCTTGTGTCCCATGACGTGGCCCAAGGTTCCAAATTATCAAGAATACATTTTTGAATGTTCTTATCACTAGGCGACACAATTTGGGAACCATTAAATCCGTATACCTGTGAATGTAAATATTTAACACTGAAAATGGTTAGGTGAGACTTTACTTTACTTTATATCCATTATCTTCTTTGGGATTGTGCGATGCTGTTACCATCACACCGCCAGCGCATTTCCACTTGTCCACTGCAAATGGTACAAACGGTGTAGGAACTAAATTACTAAAGAGTTTTACCGGACAATTGGCATTCAGAAAAATCGCCGCGGTTAACTCTGCAAACCTGCAAAACGAAGCGATAACGATATATTATCAGCGAAAGTTCATATCGTTGCTATGCCATCGCAAATATGTCAAACTATTGCAGGCTTATCAAGGTTTACATTATAAACAGGTCGTAACCTTTTGCTGTTGTAACGTCCATCGTAGCCCAGGACAATCCCATTGCTCTTCAATATTTCGGCGTGCTCATTTTCCAGGTGCCGCAGAAGTCCTTGGGCGGTCTGAATAATTACCAAATCGTTCATGCATGCATATCCAGCAGCCATCCGCCCACGCAATCCGGCGGTCCCAAAGGAAATTCGCGGCAGCATGATTCTTTGCGCAGTCTCTACATCCTGCGAATCAACCAGGTCCTGCACCTCTTTGCGGGTCCTCTCGTTTCGATCCCATGCCAACCACTCCGTCAACTTGTGCCGCAGTTCCTCGCCGAAATAATCCATAACGTGCGCCTTTTGTTTGCCGGTGAAACCGCAGTAACCTGTCAACGAGCAAAAAAGTCACCTATTTTATCCCTTCAGTATTGATTCACAGTTATTTTTACATAGATAATCGCACCGCCAATTAATCGCTCTTGTTTGCACGATCGCAACGCGCAATCAATTGAAATTACTCGGCAACATGAAATAGTGTGCGAGCCCGGCGCGTATACCACCACCACTCGGCATTTCTTATCAGCAGGCATTCTGTACGTATTACGACAGTTTTGACGTTCGAAATTCGTGTGTGCACACGCAGGACGTATGCGTGTGCGAGTGTCTTTTTAAATGCACTCGTAAGCCACCAATACGGCAAAGGCGCGCGGCGCGACATCGCCGAAGTTAGCGCACGTTTGTCAACTATAATTAGTATAAATTTGAACGCACGCACCTCTTCGAAGTGTGGTCCTAGCGGTGTGGTTGCGAGCGAGGCGCTCCGAAATGAACAATTATTGAACGTGTCGCCGCCGCTGCCACGTACAAATTGATCGCCCGCTCATAGCCGAGCGCCACGATAGCGATGGAAATAGGCCAGGTGAAGGTGGCGGAGGATAACGACTTTCATCAGCTGAAGAAGCTCGTCGACGATGATGCCAACTGGAAATTGGAGTATGAGAAGGGCGACACGACGAAGGTAGGGTAGGCAAGAGCGAAACGTTGCGCATTTATCGTTTTACAGGTTAATCGGCGCTGGCATTCCCCACATTACTTCCGCAGGATAACGCGCCTGCGTCGCGACGCCATGTGAAATCGTTCAATACTCGGTGCGCCGCGCCGGCAGAGCACATGGGCCCGCACGCGCGCATCTTCAGTTCGCACCCATTTTGAATTGAACGTTTGAATTCAACTTTCAGGTATGGACGAAGCAGATGCTAAATAGCAACTTTAAAATGGTAAAGGTGCACACCGTCTTCCCCAATGTAACACCAAACACGCTATTCGATGTCCTGCACGACCCCGAATATCGGAAAGAATGGGACGAGCATATGGTAGCGTCGATTGAAATAGGCTATTTGAATCCCAACAATGATGTGGGCTACTATGCATGTACGTGTGAACACATTCGTATGCAGGAACCTCCTCCTAATGTTTGCATGCCCTTAATGTTTTAGTGTCCTGTCCTGCTCCAGTAAAAAACAGAGACTTTGTATTACAGCGCTCGTGGTTAGACTTCGGTGATGAAAAGCTTATATTCAATCACTCCGTTGACCACACGATGTACCCGCCTAAGAAGGGATTTGTAAGGTATGTAAATAGCTACTAGAGGTCTAGACGTTGATAAGAACGAAAATGTGGGCCAATGTTTATCCTTGTCAATTCGCACAATTCATTAATTTACTCTCATGTTTTTTTTTCCAAATGTTTTTTTCAGAGCCGTTTCGTTAATCACTGGATTTGTAGTAAGGCCTAAAGACAAGGGCACTTTTCTGGGCTACATCACACAAACGGATCCAAAAGGAAAACTGCCTAGTTGGCTAATTAACAAGCTGACACAAAAATTTGCCCCAAAAGCGATTAAGAAACTCGAGAAAGCGGCTGAGGGCTATATAAATTGGAAACTGCTACAGCCCAATCCAAATTTCAAACCATGGATCTATCCAGAACAGACTTTGCTATCGAAACGGATTAATGTAGCAGAGGTAACTATGAAACACTGCACAACTAACGTGAATAATACTTTAAAATGTTTGCAGTGCGTGGCTAAAGTTGGAACTGGTGACCAAGAGAGTGAAGATGACTAAATCATGTTTAGGAAAAATGCACGAAAACTGCAACAAAAGTATTACAATTTGCAAAATATAATTATTCAAATATTTACTGATTATTTACATAATTTAAATGTTTTATTACAATATATTATTAACATTTTTATACATTATACCTTTTGCATAATGTGCGATGATATCTACGATAGACTAATTTATAAGAAAAGTATTGAGACTTCAAAACATTCGCTGAAAACAGTCGATATTGTGATTATTGTTATGATATGCGCACATTTGAATTATGTACAAATCTAGAGAGAAAAGCTATGAGTACTTTTGTCAGGTATGAGTACTTCGCATTGCAGTTTGTTGTGACTCATTCACAGTCGACTCCCAAAATATTTATTCAGCTAAACAGGGTGTACATATACAATGAAAACAATAGGCAATAAAAAATTACGGAAAACAATATATCCCTAGTTTGTCTTTATACTTTTTGAAATTTTGGGGTTTTAGGGTCGTTTTTGTACTTGGCTTAAATGTCATTGCACGCCCTATGCATATCGTTTAATCTGATAAATAACTTTATCGGTGGATTTCTGCCAATTAACGAGTTAGGTATCGATCAAGATACCAGATTTCCAAGGTTACGATTTTCATCAAATTCATAGATAACCATGGAAATACAACGGAAAGTTCCTTTTATTTTTTTACATGGTTCAGGGACTGATGTGGGTACTGGATCTTAATATAAAATTGATCAAGGCCTTTGGAAAAGATCAAATATACGGATTTATTTTAATCAGATTCAAATTCCAATCAGATACCCTGTATAGGAGTGAGGAAATGAATGATGGGCACTTTTGGTAGTGGCAACCTATTCTTCAACATTTTCTAAGTATTTAACATGGTACAATATAATTAGAAGAACCAAATATTGATGTTAATGCAATACTTTGTTAGGGAATAGTTGCATTCATCAAACTATTTTTTATTATTAAAATATTTTTTATTAATAAAAATCTATAATCTCATAAAATCCTAATTTAATTATTACATTCTAATGATAAGAAGCAGACAATTTAAGTTACAATTCAATTGCTTTCTAAGCCTCTTTTTATGATGATGCATAACTTTTCTGATTTCAACTAGAGCTTGTTTCAATGATGCAGTTTGAAGAGAGTGGTTCTATGGTTCCATTCTTTTGTCAGGAGCAGGGGTCCACATTTTAGAAGGTCTGCAAAGTTAATAATGCATTGTTGCACATAATGTAAAGATCATAACATTACTGGATATCAATTTGGCGTTGAAAACGTTCTTACCGTGCAAGCGCATG
>JARJDQ010009312.1:0-19742 GCA_030264215.1 Geostiba sp. GC000077 | reverse complement strand
TCATAAATGTCTGATTACCACGTGATCAAATTTTGAATTTCGCGCGCAGCAGCAGTTGGCTATAATTTAAAAATATATCCCCAGATAAGTATCTCGCAAGGGAGTCAGTGGATATTGACATATCTATTTATTTTTTATCTAAATCCACTGTCAAACTAAATTTTATTCGTTGATTTAATCATGCAATCCTTGAACGATATTTAATAGATAATGTATTTTAACATTTAAATTTCCCGCCTTACAAAGTTACCAAGAACTAACCAAATACACAGGGTCCCCAACCTGAGAACGAAAAAAATTGCGGGGGTATTCAAAATTTGATCACGTGGTAATCAGACATTTATGAAGTCCCAGTAGAGCAGACGTGGAGATGGATGGATGAATCGCAGCACACAGCAAAACAGCATCAAGCAAAAAGCTGCGAGATCCGAAACCGAGAATATTTTACTTTATTCATTTTGTTTTCCCATACGATTGTGCAAAAATCTGGCAGCCTGGCGGCCTGTGCTATTGACACAAATGTTTACTGTTTACAACAAATAGAAAAATGCCATTCTTATGATGAATAAAGATGTTCGGTTCCAATGACTTGGTGCTGAGTGCCGAGTATGATCGTTGTTGAGGCATTGAGGCTGTCAACTGGTAGGTGGTAGCACCAGCGCTGGACACGCAACCAACAACATTCATTACGTACACAAATAACGGCCTACCGCGATTACGAAAAAGAATAATAATAAAAGTGTTACAACGTTCGTGTAACATGCTACACGCAGCGAGATCGCTCTCGCTGGCTGCGTACGCGATGAGCACGCCGAGATAAGCCCGCCGCCGGAGGCACCCAGAGGTCCGCCGGGCGCTTCGGCCATGGATGGGACGTGCGCATAAACATTTTCTCTCCATATTTCAGTGACGCGTTGTCACGTCCCGGCGGCGTCCCCGTGGAACGGCTCCGCGAAGCGGGAACCCCCGCAGCCAAGTGAAGAAGCTGTGTGCGGACTCTCCGCCAGGCCTGCTCACTTCTTTTTTTAATTTCGTGTAAAAGCCACAAAATGTGCGCCGCGCAGCGTCGTAAAGAAAACTAATGGTCATTTCTAATTACTACCGTTTTCTTTTACGCGCACAGCGGCGGCATCAACAGCCACACGAGTTATGCGCATATTGGGTTTCATGAGAATCACCCTCACTTGCGAATCCACAATAGTTGTTATTTTTGATGCAAGGGCGTAATGATGACTTTTGTCCGAGCGGCTTAGCACAAGACCGAGTGTGCTAGAGTTAGCGCGGAGAAAAATCAGTACACCCTTGCATCAAATCTTTTTTTTCTCTCTAGAAGTGCACACAAAAATGCGTGAACACAAAGTTGATCAAATTCTAGTTTACTTTGGAATACAAGAAATTGCATGTAAATCAAATGGTTATTTTGATGGAAGGGCGTGATAATGAGAAAATTGTTCGTGTGTAGTGTTAGCCAGTCAACCCCTTTGAATAAATGATGGAGTGCATCAAGTCAGGTGTTAAATTGATATTCCCTCATGCTGGGATCATGGGATCATTGTATTTGTTGCGTTCTGACTTGTTGACTATATTAATTGATTAGCATAATGTCTGGCGCGTGCAATTATGCACTTTGCCTCATCGTTGAAGTTTGATCGATGTCCTTCTCACCTTGTCCTGATGGATGCTTGATAAAAACACAAAACATAATTTTAAATCCAAACCTGTTTCAATACGATTTTCATTTGTTTCAAGACTGAAGGATGTCAACAGATCAACACCGCCATTTTGTTTCAAGAAAAACAAACGACCTCAAACGACTCCAACCGACGAGGTTGTTTTGCACCAATTTCCATTTTTCAACAGCATATTTAATTTGGTGATACGAAGTGTGACTAACAATGTGACAGTTTGCGCTGCACGGCACTTCATTAAAGCTTGAAAAAAAACTTAATTTACTCGACACATTGTTTGATTGTTGACACAAATGAAGCCATTAAGTTATTGACGAGAGTCGCGCGCGAACAACAGTTGTTTTGTCTCGATTATCCCTTTTGTCATCATTATCCACCTCGGTGTACGAGAGTGTACCGCAGCAACAAAAAAAAAAAGGCGAAAAAATGACAAATTGCCTGCGAACGATGTGTAAATGAATATCAAAGACATTTCATTAGTGGAGGTGCCCTCCGGAAGAGTTTTTATACAGTGTGCTTCCCCGGCGATTGAATCGGTTACAAAAATGGGCGCCATTTATAAGCGCATTAATGTCGAACGGGTTGCCTGCACGCGTTTCTACCATGTGAAAACCGTCACTCCGGCATACGGGGCCGGTCAGTTATAACTCACTTAAAAATAATAACACAATTATCTTGTTTAGAATGAGGCCCCAGGTCGAGTGGTGTGAAGTGCCCCGAGTGCGAGTGACGCTTATGGAAACATTTCATTTGTGATTTGAGTCATTAAAAAGTCATAGACTCGTTTTTTCTTCCTTGTCAAAACACTCAACGGAGGATGTATCATTACAAATTACTTTGTGTATCATTTGTGGTTGGTGCTGGTGCAGTGTGCTCCAACACGTTTATGCGTTTTAATAATTTATTATTTATTGGCACAAGCATGGCGCCGCGGGGCCTGCACAATGCAGCGCTGGTTGCCTAAGGTGTAAAGTGTAAATAAGTGCGCGCACTTACATTGTGAACAACGCACATTATACGACGTTCATAAATTTTGTCGCTTTGATACCAGCGCCTGAGGGCATCCGCGGCCGCTCATCAACGTCCATAAAATCAACCGTTCAACAAACACACGACCAAACGCGCAGCGACATAACGAAATATGAAATTTGATAGTGTGTAAAAATAGTTCCCACAATATCGCCGTGATGCCGACATACTATCCGAATGCGAAGAGTAGTTAATATAAAGTATAAAAAAATCGTGTTAGATGGTCTTGTATTTTTCTTTTTAATTTCTAAATATGCTAAAGAGGAGCTGGACGTTTTGAATATTTGTCATTCCGATGGATCTTTGCTTCCTCGGTTTCATCGGCGCTCCAGCACAACGAAACGAAGTCATAATAACTTTGTTAAGATCGTAAAATAGATTCACGAATACCTAGAATCTGACTACCACATAAATCGCTTGGTTAATCGACGCATTCGTCGTGTTTGGTTGCGATGCGACGAATTTCATGAATAATTTGTACCATTCTCAAAGTGATAAGAAGCACTATAGTTTGGTAGCTGGATGCCAAATTGTGTATGTACATAATTTACGGTAGAAATTGATTTCCACCTTCACCGTCGTGCCGTCGCGCCGTGTATCCAAGTAGCACAGTTCTTGTTCTCCAGTTTTCTTTTTTCTTCCAAAGCATTAAAAGCCTATGTCTATTAAATTCTGAATTTTATTGACCCGGGCATCACGTAATCGCACTTGAAGTCGCGGTGTTTTTATTTATTTAATTAACATAATCATATAAACATGGCGTCCAAAGTGCAAAAATAAACGAGATCCCTTCGCCGAATGTTCGCCGAGGCATCACGATGAAAATCCCTTGCACACACCACACAGCACTCTGGCGGCTGGCGTAAGAATCTGAGCACGTCCAAGAAACTAGTTCAGAATATGCACGATGCACACGACATTCGCCGGTAATGGAACGGCAAAGTGTGAGAAGCGTGAAGCACACTGGAAGCGCCTGTGCGCCTCGATCGGCATTAACGTTGTATTACTTGAAAATCCATTCGAGATTTACATAGATTACCGAACTGAAGCCAAGGTGACATCAATCCATGAATAACTTACGCTTACCTGGCGTTCCTGCATCATGTGCTAATGCAGCGTGAGCTTAAACATAACCTAGTATTATAGTGATTAGTGACATGTCACCTGTCAAACGTCAAAATTACACTTTGCACATACGGAAATTAATAGAGCTGCAAAGTGCGAAATTTTATGAAATGCACTTCAGCCGCTCGGTATATAGAGTCGTTTTTGTAGAATGTGTAATATTCATTTTGCATTTATGGCATTTCGTTTCCACAAACGCCAACATCGTATGTGTATGTGCAACAATATGCAATGGCGCTATCGATGGGATTATTTCACAAGCTCACCTCGAACCAAACCAAACGCAGCAAAACAAAATTCATTTCAAAGTGTAATTTCTATAGTTTGTGTCACGATATACCATAAAAGCTAATTATTTCAAGGGTTGGCAGTTGGCAGAAGTATTTGTTACTTATTGCAGGGCATATGCAAGGTTATGCAGATGACTTAATTCTTAAGACCCCGTTTATGCACGGAGCAAAATGATCTTTGAGGATTAGTGACAGCCGGGTTTTCAAAGCGAGTGCAATTTTGCTCCGTGCATAAACGGGGCCTAACTTAAGTTAAGTAGACTTGGGGAGAAGAACCCAACATTTTGTTTTACAGCCCATCCCAGGCACAGGCTGGGTCAGTTGATTTGGTAGACGATATTGAAAGACATAAGCCTAATGGGAATCAACGGGATATCGTGACACAAACTATAGACGGGTAGAACTGTGGAGCAAAGTAAAGTTTTCCTCACTCACACTTCACACACATTGTGTGAGGTGGGACGGCCGTGAATTCATAAACGTTCTCATTCTCTTTCTTAATTTCATAATTTATTATTTTTAATAATACACGCCACACCGCAGCTGTGACTGTTACCTGTTAACCTGTTGCGCAGTGAAAACGTAGAAAACGAAACGTAGGAGAGAAAAAATAAAACAATTTTCATGTACGACGCAACCGAATAGAAAGATCCCTACATTGCGATTAGCAGGAGACACACACACCACACACGCAAACCATGTGTTCAGTCCTTCACTTGTTCACATCAAACCGTCGTACTACGTAAAGGAAACTAAATTTGCGTCAATCCTGCACTAAATTATGCAAATGCGAAAAGTCATGCCTGGTCATGATGATCATGACCTGTCCTGAAGTGTACCGCATCGTTTAAAGGCACTTGCCGTAATCCACGGTAATTTATTACGTCATTCCGGGCAGTTATTTCGGGGCAGTAAGTGCGCTTTGATGCGTAGTACTACTACGTGATGTGTGCATTATACACCAGATCCTAATCGGAGCGTATTTATCATATTTTTTCGGGCCGTGCGAGTGCACACCTCGTGCGTGTCCACGTACCCACACCACGTGTGTTTGCGCGAGTGCATTTGCTGTCCGAGGTCCGACGCTGCGAGGATATTTGACACCAGAGTTAAATAAGCGTGTCAAATGAAGCCCGTGGGCTTGAGGGCGCGATGTCGCTCCGGGTCGGCGCTCCGGTGTGCTTTCGCGTCCTCGGGACTTCTTCGCGGCGGGCCTCGTGGCGCGCGAGCTCACCGGAACTAACCAGCGTGATTTGTGACTGACACCGCATTATTTCCGCCAGTTTCATTATTATCCAACCACTCGCACGCCTCGCGCCTTCCTCGCAACCGACGGGCCACGCTAATCTCGAAAATTCGAAATTCATCTAGAACCGAAAACCTTACCTACTTCATATACCGTGTTTTTCATTTATCCTCGAACATAGGGCAATGCATTGCCTATGTTTCCAAGTAAATTGTAGTCCGAAAGCGAACACGTGCACGTAGTCACGTACGCGGAGCAGAAAAAGAAAAACTCAAAAAACCGTTTCGGTGATTGCTCCCAAACCACTGGGGCGATTTGAATTTTGTCTTTGGATTCTTGTTGCTATAAATGATCTGCCTCATAAACTGTTTTTGCACGGCCGCCAGAATGCGCCGTTTACCCCAGTTTTTTCCTGTTTTCTCCCGAACGATGTTTCCTAGGGAAACACAGATGATGGTAAAACCCGTCAAAAAGTATGCTCTATCATTGGTAAATTTACAACCCAATAGATTTTCCCGTTTCCTTACACTGGGGAAAAAGTAAAGTTAACAATGTTGGAAATTAGGACATTTCGGAAACGTGAAAAGATACAAAGTTGAAATTTTCCACAATGATAGAGCATACGTTTTTACGGGGTTTGCCGTCATCTGCATTTCCCTCGAGAACATATTTCGGGAGAAAACGGGAATAAACTGGCGGGGATGAACGGCGCCCTCTGGCGGGCGCGCAAAAACAGTTTATGAGGCGGATTATTTTTATCAATAAGAATCCGGTGATAAAATTCAAATCTCCCTAGTGGTTAGGGAGCAATCACCGAATCTGTTTTTTGAGCTTTTCTTTTTCATTGGCCTATGTTCGAGGATAAATGAAAAGCACTGTATATGGCCGCTGCTCATACTAATATTCGATTACACATTAACTGTTTATGCTCTCGCTAGTCGCTAACTCGCTATGAATGCACAAGTCGAAATTCGCGTTCCGTAAAATTCGATTATATTGTATTTCATTGCCTGGATGCGCGCGCATCTTAATAGGCGATCATCGCGCTAACGGGAACATAAATAAATTAAGCGAGATGTTGGCGCGATTGTAAACCAAGCCGGGCGCACACACATACAACGGACCACGACCGTCATGATGGGCACAGGAGGAGACTACGTCTGCATGCGTTCGCTCTAGGGGGCGCGCAAACATAATCCTTTGATTACAAAAGACTTTGAAGACGACCACGCTATGCCCGCATATTAAATATTTTTTCCATCATAATTTCCTTCGAGCCTCCACCGATGACGATGCGACGCAGTAAACGCCGATTCGCGTTTATTAAAATCTACCCAATGCGCGAGTAAACAAAAAGGATACCTGTTGCTAATATTACATGCGATCACTGATCATGATCATCGATGTCGATGTCGATTACAATCGCCAAATGCAATTATTATTAATCACAAATATATCATGTGCTTCTTTTTTGTAAATTTACACTCGAGCGAGGAATTTTTATTTCGCTAAATTAAAAATAGAAGTTCGATAACCTGCAAACTTCTTGTTTTTACAACCGTTTGTTTCTCGCGACGTAAGTCGTAACCAAATTTCTCGAATTCAACGAATAGTTTTGAACTTCAGAACATCTCAGATATTTGATATTTTCAAGTCCACCGACTACCGAAGAGCATTTCTTATTCGAAATTTATGATAAATAGTCAGGCGGGTATTAAATTACTCATGAGCAAACTTTATTTTTTTCTCTGAATTAATTACTAGTCTTTATTTTAACACGGGACGGGGACTTACTTCCTGAAGTTTATCATGAATACACATCGAAACAGAAAAATAGGTTCAGGGTTTCTATTTTTTTTTTCTGTATTGAATCATATGATGGAGTAGCATTGCAAAAAATGTGGAAGATTTTGTTGTCTTTTCGGCGAGAGTAAAATTACAGACGCCGCAATTATGTGTCTCCACCCAAAAATAAGAACAGATGCCCATCTTGAACAGATTGCTGCGTTCGTGCAGTGATTACATGATTGTATATGATTATATAATTGCAATTCGATCGTTGTTTATTTTTTCGAGGGAGCAAAGGAGCCGAAGAGTCGAAGAAATCAAAAACGTGCGACACAACTGACACGAAGTGCTGTTTTACCGTTCTGCGTGTTGCATACCTGCACTAGAGAACGGATGCAACTTGTGTGCGAGTTTGCGTGTTATTTGAAATTATATCGATTTTTTTTTCAGTTGTCATTTCTCGATAATTTTGATCGTGACATTCACATTCATGTTGCTCTCGTGGTTTTCAAGGATGGACAAAAAAATCGGGGAATAAGGCGGTGCTCCCCATCTCTGCATAACTTATATTAGGCCCCGTTTATGCACGGAGTAAAATAATCTTTGATGAGACGTAGGGAGCGCTGGGTTTACCAAGCAACCGGAATGTGCTCCGGAAGAATGGCCTCATGAATCCTCAAGATTATTTTGCTCCGTGCATAAACGGGCCCTAAACGAGAAGGAAAAAAATTATGAATGAGTGAAGAAATGAAGTCGGCATTAGTCTTTACTTTACCGCGAGTACTTTGTCAGCTATTTCGCGACACGAACAAGGCATGGGAACATTTTCTGGGAAAATGAAAATTGCCGCCGCCGCCGCCGTGCAGAGCGCGAGAAAGCAATCTTCGGTTCGCCCCCTTGGTTATTACGTGTGCTTTCGTTGTTTGCACGTTTGTTACATTGTTTTCGGCACGATACCCATTGAGCAATCGGTGTCGTTGCGCACGACATGCACTTCGAGGAAGCACACTTTCTTCGCCCCGAATATTGGCTGCACCAAAGCACTGGAAACATGACATGTTGATTATGTCGACGTGGAAAATCAGGAAGCTGGCGGTGTAATTTTCCCCGGCGCTTATCGCACAGGGCAGACATTCGATCTGTGGGACCGAGGGGCTTTGTGGGATTTCCAAGTGGAAGACGCAGGCAGCGAATGTCCATGTCCATGTCCGTGTCCGTGTCCATCCGTTGTCGCTTCGCATTTACGAACTTGTGATCAGTTGAAATCCGTGCCGTCGCCGGCTGAACGCTGTAGTAATCCGCGACGCCGAAGAAGCACCAGCCAAGACCGAAGACCCAGACCATCAGACAGTTGAGCATTTTAACGTTCACCTGCCGCGCCACTTCGCCAAGACTCCCATCGTGTAAATGTAGAGTGTAGAGTCAAGACGAGGCCATGGGAGATAGACTTAAGTTAAGCTCAATCTTGACTCACTCTTGACTCGCCCGTGCCCCGACACACGCATGATAAGAAAAATTGCGATAACCATGCAGATAGAAATAAGTCATTTCGAGCCACGTTCCAAGTCCAAGTGCCAGCGTCAAGACTTAAGTCAAGAAATCAGATATAACGTTGGCGCACGGATATGACGTGCATATGTAGCCGCTGGTTTTACTACTCGAGAGGTTTACTCTAAATGCAAATGAAACACATCTATTCAAAAATATTTGACGCTTGGTATCAGGTTGTTCCGCTGCTATGATATGCCAACGACACCGGCGATTACTTTCCAGATCAGTAGCCACTAGCCACTATAGCCACATTGCAAGGCGAGCTGTGGGCCTGTGGCTCCGCTCCTTTGATGAGAGTGGCACTCGCATCGCGATATCGTTCGCATCGCCGCGGCGATGTGAATGAGAAGTCAATATATTCGTCGGACGTCGAATATCCGTTTCGTTTTGCGTCGCGTCGCGTCGCCCAGCTACCGCTATCAGATCAATAAATACTCGTCGATGGCAGTGATTAGCATTCGTACACGGCGCATTGCTCTCCGATGGTCTCATTCGCATGATGCATTGAGGCGAAGAAAAATGATGGCGGCGAATTTTATCATTTTATCAGCGCACCTGATTGATTGGGTTACATGCTCCAGATTCGATTTTGCTATGAGCTCCCGGAATGATGCATAGCCTCATATGTCACCTTCCACCATGTCATATGTCAATGTGGTAGCAACCACAACCAACAGCAATGTGCATTAAGATTTCTTAGGATTGCAGGCCTGCAGCCGTCTCAGTTTTATTTGAAAATGTTGGTTCAATGTGTTGGTGTTGGGTGTTGGTAGTTGAGACATAATCTGATGTATACATATAAATATTGTTCAGTAAGTTATAATTTCGATGCAAATGCGCTTTGCGCGTTGCTGTCGCTGGTTACCTGGTAAATACCTGCATAAACAACGTATATAAATAATATTTATTGCTAATCCGGCGAGATGCAATGGGTGGCGATATTTGCACAAGCCGGAGATTTACTCTTCGCTCTCCTGACACACTTGTCAGTGCTGGTGTTAAGGTTGTCGTCTAGACATTTAGTACAACTCAAGATCTATTGAGACTTTTTTAACGTCTCACTTGCTCTTCAGCGCGCTTATGACGAACTGTCAAATCGAATGTGACCGTGTGTATCGTCCATAACGGTTAAGAAAATGACAAAGTTTGAAATTTTACCCTATGAGTCATACTCCAACCGGTGGTTTTACTATGGTAGAAGCGGTTGGAGTGTGACTCATCGCATCGACCACATCTTCCACCTCAAATTAACACCCCAAGTGGAGACCCAATAGCGCATACTTTTTGACGGGTTTTGTCGTCTTCTGCATTTCCCTCGGGAACATCATAAGGGAGAAAACGGGATTAAACTGGCGGGTGTGAACCGCGCCCTCTGGCGGCCGCGTTTCCGATGCGGATTACTTTTAGCAACAAGAATCCAAAGAGAAAATTCAAATCGCCCTAGTAGTTTTGGAGCAACCCCCGAATCTGTTTTTTTAGTTTTTCTTTTTCTGCTCCGTGTACGGAAAAAGTGTTTCATTTCCTTGGAAACATGACAACCTTATAATAGCAGGTAAAAAGAGTCTTGAGTCTCGATTTTCGAGTCTAGCCGACACCCTTAACGCATATTTGCGTAGAGCCCAGATGTCTACCCGTCGAACAAGAACACTCCAACTCCAACTCACTTGCATCACGAACCATCATGGACTCTCGGACTCCCAGCATGAGTGACCGCTGCATGGATTAAGAATTAAGTTATTAGACACTTAACAGTTAGTTCACCGCGGTGAGCTGTCCATTTTTCCATCAACTCTTTTATTTCCCTGCTTTTGAGTTTGGTCGCTTTTTTTGAAACGTCATTCCGTGTGTCAGATTCAGGTTGCACCTGACCTTAATCGCTTTATAAAAACCGAACTGCACGGCAGCGAAGAAGCGACCCTTTGATTATGATATTACCTTACATAACGCGCGCATTAAATGCCGTTAAAAAGGGAAATTAATTCATAAATTTCGTTTTTTACGCGGGCAATCATTTGATGATAAAAAGGCACATATAGTTTATATTTATGTATTGCCTCACTGGCTCGTAATTCATATTTAATATCTGGAATAGTTTTACGTTCTGCGCCATTATACACCACAAAAGTGTGTTCGTTAAGTTGCAAAATATGCATAAAACGCAATTTATAACATCGCATGATTATAACCGATAGTAATTTATTTTTTCTTGCTCCGCATCGACGGCGGACGGGAAATAATAACTTTACCTCCCGATTAACACAAAGTCGAACACAAAGCAATTGAGTAACTGACGGATGGCAGCGATTTAAATTAAAGCGGCGCGCGAAATTACAAAAATTAAATATTAATAAAAGTCAACGCCGGGCCTGCCAGCGCAAGTGTTTTATTAAGAAATTAATCATTTTCTCATGCAGCGCCGCGCACAAATTGATTACTATTTATTTCCTTCCACTTGTATGCGCTTTTATTTTTTTGGGATGCGCTTTATTTAGCGTCCAGACCTGCATGCGAATGTTTCTAATCAATTTGAAGCCCATGCGCGAGCGCTTGGGGATAAATGGGCGAAGGTGCAAACAGCATAAATCACAATGGTCGATGATTGAAAATTATAAAGCTTGTGCGATGCGTGCCAGCCTGCGCTCGGTTCGTTTAAAGCTCGTTTAGGCGGCGATTTGTCCGCCCTGCGGATCCCACGCCTGGCGCGCATGGGACGAAATTAATCAAACAAATGAAGCAAATCAGGCGCAATGTGCGCGCCGGAAAAATGCCATCATTCTGAACATCGGCTCCTCCGACCCGAGCAAGACAAAAACCGTATCAATCTCTGCGCTGCGCTCGATATGGTGGCGTTTTCTATATCGTGCGATGGCGATTGATCGATCGAAGTCATGATTGGCATCGATGGGAAAACGACGCTACGACTTGCGCGATCGTCGACGTATAGTCGTGGCAGGAAAAACTAATTTCCTCCTGGTTTATCGTGACTTTTATCGGCGTGCGTTTGCTTTATTTCGAATTGAGGCTCCCAAGTGCAGCAGCGCATATTTTACGTTTTTGCTCGTCACTTCGGACGCTGAACAGGAACGCATGTGACATGCAATGCAAGGCGCAGAAAAAGCAGTGAAATATTATGTCAGGCATCGAATCGAGTTGGGTTCGCGTGTGCACCACGCGACTGTTGTATAACGACAGTGGCTGCTCTCTCAGGAAATGGATAAGATTATCACGCTCCGCTTTTTTTTTCATCGCTCCTTTCCTATATACGAGTTGTGTTTTCGTACGTCGCACGAACGGACGAAACAGTGTGAGGTTGATATGCATCCATGGTCCGCGCGCATTTTCGACGTGTCTTACTTCTTGGGCATAGGGCATCCCTCTCGCATGAAGACAATGCCCGGAGGCGGGGACGGGGGCCAGGCGCTGGAGGGAATCGTTGAATAATTGTCACGATTACGTGCTTCGCGCCGTGTGTTCGAAAACAACGCGCTGGGCAGATATGCATGTATCAGATATGGAGCACAGAAGACACAACCACGGGCTGGCTGTACAATGTAATGCTTACAGAGCTTTTCGTCGTTAGTGCGATTGCGTGCGGGCGCCTGAGGAAGAGGAATCGCGATTGGTAAAACAAGAACATAGTGTGTGGAATCCACTGTGTGCAAAATCATAACACCATGAAGATATTAATGTTAAATAGGACACAACCTCGAATTGCAATCGCTACTAAGTTGCATAACCTTTGGATACTTCTTCGCGGCGCTCAGTCAATCGTGTAACGACTACATGATTTCACAAGTTAAGGTTGCCAACTTCCAACTACAACCATTAAATTTCACATTATTATTATAATCATTAACATGTTTAGTGTTGTTGTTACCATTGCTCAGCATTGAAGATCCTTGAGTTTTGCAACGTTCCACCACAGAGCCATTCACTGATAATACGACAGGAACATGACTTTCGCAAACCTAGGACCTAGGACCCAAACCGAACGGGAACGGAGTAGAGTGGAGAGCTATTAACCGATAAGAATTCCGCGTGCAGCTACATGTCCCCTTTGGGGTCTCGTCGTCGCCATGTGTGTGGTCACTCCTCCAACCCATTATATTGGCCGGAACGACCGGACGATCGGTTCGCGGAAATCGTCATCGGCGATCGGGTTGGCGCGCCGCTACCGAACAAGCGCAGCACCGCAGACTTGTCGCCGGGGCCCTTCGTTTGAGTATGCCATAAATTTGTGCTATCACTATCGTACGGCCTACCACCACTACCACGAAACTTGGTATCACATTTTATTGCGTGTCCAAAAAGTCAAACTAACAAGGAGCGCCCCCACACCGGTTTAAGATACTTGGGAAGTCCAAGACTCTAAAAGTGAGGTTCTCTTCAAAGAGCCCCACCATTATATAGATATTTGAGGAATTATGTGCGGATTGCTACCGTTTGATGCGGTTATCTTCATTGATGTTATTTCCCCGCTGGTCAAGCCTGACCGCATTTTACAAACGGTTTGGCCCCGCAAGATTAATCACACGCCTGGCGTTATTAATGCTCGGATGTCATTCTCTCTCACTACTGTGTTTCGCTAGTGCGTTTACTACTCGCTTACAGATGCTCGCGGGGAATGGGGGAATTATAGGAGAATGCCGATGGAGACGGTATGCATGGAACGTCGACGGACATTCTCACTCTCGTATACCTACAATGGACACATGGGACACAATCGGGCGCATGGACTTAAGAACTGCTTCAACTCCAACTCACCTCCAACGCCGAGTGAAGCAAAAAGCAAACCGAAGGATTAAAAATACTACAAAGAAACGAATCGTTAAAGCGACGACACTTCTGCGGACGTGCCGGGCAGACTTCATGCATGTGATGATGCAGAAGAAAAAGGCCAAACGCCAGCGAAACGGTGAAAAGACGTCAACCTGTTTGGCTCCGCGCGGGTATTAATCACGGATATAATATAACGGTGGCCCGCCAGCTCTTCGCGGACGGCCTTTCACGTTTTTACTTTTTTCGGGCCGGGGACCTGTTCCGTTCTTCCGTTCCAGGCCGCGGCCGCGTTTTGAAGAGTGGCATGAGTGCACTTCCTCCATATGGGTCCGACTCTTCGGCTTTTACCGCGCGCGCGCATTTTTTCCATTTCGGAGCATTGGGAACCATTGGAACCACGACCACGCGCTCCGCCGTAAAGATATTTGTTTATGCTGCGCGTAGCAAGCGTTTAATTTCAGCATGATTATAGTGATCGTAAAATACGAGATGAAAACATGCGAGACGCGCCACGCCAGAACCTGTGCGGATAATAATAATAATATTGGCGTTAAACGGTGAACTCGTGAATTTATCAACGGTTCCCATCGGCGTGCACGCATTTGCAGCGCGATGTTTGAAACCTGGCCCCTTGCCCGAGTGTGCCCGAGGGTCGTGTGGCGCACTCTATGTGTCAGTGGTTATCAGCGGTGCCATTAGAGACGAATGTAAATTCAATTGTAAACCAGAAAAGTGAATTCGATATCGATTAATCAGCGAAGGAACAAACTCACGTCTCGCGCCGCGGACTGTCCCTCGACGGACGGGACGCAGCAATTGCGAAAGCGAATCAATTACCAACATCGATCTCCACTCTCCAACGTTGGCGAGATGCGATGGGGGCACACACTCTTGGTGCATTACCCAACCGCCGCAGAAGAAACGTTGTTTTAATGGTCACGACTTGGCCATTTACCTCCGGCCGAGAGGCGCGCGGGCCCGGCGACTTATCGTCCCGGCGGATAAATTGCCGCCGCTCGAATTTTCATGTCAGCACACAATAGATATCCGCGCGCGCACGGCGTGTGCAGGATGGGCCGGTACGCACTGCTCGTCCGTGGTCCGAGCCTCCGGGCTGTGTGTGAGGTATATTGACAACTGGCGGCGCGATGATGCGCGCGTGTTCGCTGTCCCATGACATGCGCCGCCAACCCGCGGAGCACTGACGGAACCCCATCGCGCCGAGCCCCTTTTTGAGGAAATATGTTTAGACTCGAACATGACGGCTGGATCATAAATCATGTGAGATGTGGGGGACCCCCAAGATAGATGCGTACGGACAGCCGAGTTGAAATAGAGAAATTCCACCATTCCACCCGTCTGGCTTCGATCTGGAGTTGGAGCTACTAAGCATGCGCAGAATGGCAGAGTGTGTGGCGTAGGAATACTCACCGATAGTAGTCCTTCTTGCAGTAGATGTTGCCGTCCCGTGAGAAGCAGGTGACCTCACCGTCCAGCGGATTGCGGCACTGGCAGCACTGCAGGCAGGCGGCGTGCCACCGCCGGTCCACCGCCTGCAGGTAGAATCGGTCCGCGATGCGCATGCCGCAGCCGGCGCACGCGGTCGGATCGCCGCCGCCGTGATGCAGTGGCGGCGAGGGTGGCGTCTGCAGTGGCTCCAGCTTCGGGATGTGGTGCTCGAAACTGCCGTGCGGCGTGCACACCTCCGGCGGGCGGCATGTGTCCGACCCGCAGGAGCTCGCCAGGTGGTTGTTGTTCGATGGGGTGCTGCAGGAGCTGCCGCTGCCGCTGCCGCTGCCGCTCGACGACGAGATGCTCGGCTCCGCGTCCCCCATGGACGAGTCGCACGACGGCAGGTTCGGCGATAGGTCGCGGGATGGGTCGTACGCCGGGCCAAGGTACTGTTCGTGCTGCTGCTGGAAGATGAAAATCGGGCCACATGAGACAAGGCATCCATCATATACAAACAGAAGGCGCCCGGCGGGCGTTACTCATTGCGCTCGGAACGTTATAATCTTAATGACAGGTCGCGGGTTATCGCCACACGACACGACATAAAATAACACTTTCTTTTTGAATGCACGGTGTCTGGTCTGTCTCGCATCTCACCGGCTGGGCCGAATATTCTCACACCATTACGGGAGCAAACTGAGTGATAATGTCATGGTTTCTCATCATAAGTGACAAAACTAGCTCTAACCGTGTATATAATTACTTCCTTTTTGTGTATATTTTTCATGCTACGGTATAATTAAACCTTCTTGCATATGACGTCATTAGAGTGATCTGCGATACCACCATTTCTAGTTCGTGCATCTGCATAAATCCACAGAAGATCTATCGTCCAGTGGATCCTAATAACATAGCCCCGAAACATCAATAATGGCTCAATACCGTACCGCCCGCTTCGGGGCAAGTGTGCGCACCTTATAAGCGATTATGGGAAATAAATTATGCCATTAAAACGCGCCCATTACACATTACACAGGCACGTGTGTCTTGCGATCGACACATGCAGACGGATTTTTCCTCTTTTGGCCGAACATCCTTGATACTCATTGCTTTGCATACGCTCGTAAGTTTTATCAGCTCCTTGCCTCCACGAGGCAGCAAGAGACGCGCGTGACGGACGACCAGCGCGGGTTTCCTTCGTTTCTCATCTTTCGCAGTGAGAAACGCTAAGAGAGATCGCTCGTCGGCTTTATCTTGTCCGAGCGCGCACGGTTGATAACGTCAATCACTGTTATTACGTGCCTTAAATAAAGTTTATTAAACAAAATGCGCGCCGATGGTCAACAGAGCGGAGAACCGCCGCGCCGCGGACGTTCCAGTCCTTTGCGCGAGGACGCGAAAAAGTTGGAAGAGCGATGGCCACTTTCCTGCGAACGCGATTTATTACGAATAGATATAAATATGTCAAAGACTCGGCTTGGGAGTTGGGTAAAACGCAATTTGCTTGCTGAATGCTGAATTATCGCGCCGAACGATTGCCAGAAGCTGAACCAAGTGAACCAACGCTGAACCACTGAACACAAGCAAGCAAGATTTAATTCCCCAAACTGCATCTTGAAGTTTCATTCAACTCTTCAACTCTTCTCCCTTCATTCTTCACATTTTCACATTTTTCGCTCTTAATATTTCACCTTTTTTTCTTTCGTTGCAATTCCACCTCAAAAGAGGTTGAGATTTTTAGCCCAAGTTCCTGTCGTTCCTGAGCTGCTTTTGCAAGCATTCATTCCTGCAGCTGATTTATAAACGCGCAAGAGCCCGGCCAATATATTAAACTCGCCGAAGACGCAACGAGCGCAAAGTCGCGCAAAGTGGATGATTTACATTTTCTAATCTTAGGAAAAGTAAGTTAAAGTTAAATACGCGAGCAGGTTGACTTCACTCGGCCATAATTCATTGCCTGTAGCCCTGGTCATCCGGTAGCCATTCGCGGCGAACGCAACAGAAGACGCAGATGCAGAACATTGCAGAAACACGAAAGAAACGAACAGCGAAATTGCATTGCGCACGCAAATCCAACATAAATTTGTCATCGACGCAGCGCTCCTGAGTGAAAAGTCAGGGCGTTCATTTTTCCTTTGCCTTTCTGCAAGACCACGACGGCGCCGACGCTCCACGCAGACTATAAAATGTAACACGAGAATTAATTCGTCGGCGTCGAGATTAGGTTCTTGTAGATGCGAAAGATGGTGATGGTGCAAATGCGAGAGGAAGAAATTATTTATAGTGGAAGGCAGCCGAGGACGTAATGCGCTTCCACACTTTCCACCAAGGGCATTAATCACCTGCGCATCAGCGCCTCTATTCTTCGGGTTACAAAGCAGCGCGATGTGCGCGACGATGCGCCGAGGGAAACTCAATTCCTCCGCCACAGCTTACTTATGCCTTTTTTCTCTAGTCTTATGTCTAAAGTGATATAAATTAGGCGCCTTGTATTGGGAACAATGGCAATGAAATATAAACCAGTGTAAACGCGCAGGAATGGAAGCATATCATGCAAATGAAATGAAGGAAAATAGGGTGCAAATGCAATGAAGGCAAGTGTCATTAAAGATTTCGTATTTCGTGTTTGAGCTCGTTTCGATGGTGTTACCAGGTGTTACCAGTCGCGTGTACATCCAACAGGTGCCCACATATTTCATACAGGAACTTGAGGTGTATACTGGGAAGCCTAAACGCAAAAAACCGAGAAAAAAACGTTAGCTGGTGCTTAGTGACTTGTTCTACCGGTAAGCCACACGTGGACCTACCTATTGGTAAGAACCTAGTGGTAAGAAAATATTAACAATATTAACGGACGAGCCGAAGGCGAGTTCCTCTCCCCTCTAGAAGGGAACACAAAAGGGAGCATCTTATGATACTAAAAAACGTTTTAGCAATCAGAAGCACTAAAGAAAATGGAATTACGGGTTTTGATCAAATATGCACGAATTTCCAATATGTAAACTTTTGTAAATTTTGTAATTTAAAAAAAATGTGTGCGGTGGGTTGCCTGCATATATCTTCGATACGGCCGTGAATTTGATGTTTTTTAACATTCCTTCAGTGTTAGATGTTAAAATCCACAAAATGGTGGAATTCTGTATTCTGGTCTTCCTTCATGGTAGCGAACTTATTAAAAATATTTAGGTAACCAAGATGTGTTCGTGTTCTAAGCCTATGGTAAAATCACCGTGGGGGTGCTCGATGGACAGACACCGGATGGAAATTAGTGAGTGCCAAGTGCAGATATATCGTGCAAAACGACGTACGAGGAGGCGAAGGCGACCGCGAAGTAACTAATAGTTATTGCCTGACGATCGCAATAGATTCACGAGTTCATTGCATATTCATAGGTCCCGCTGGCAGGCGCATCATGCCTGCGCATCGCGAACGCTCGAAGCTCCGAAGCTCAAGCTCAAGCTCCTCCATGTCCTTCCCGCCGTTTGCCCCAGCGCAGCGCGCGTCTCACATGACTAGTAATTAGAATTATTTGCACACGGATAATAAATTGATAATTTGCTTCGACACGCAGCCGGCCACGCACAGTCTTTTTGGCCAAACTATTTACTTTCCTATAACTAATGCTGAATCGCATCTTTTATCTAAATTAATTCCAATCATTAATTAATTCAAAAATTCAAATGCTAAACTTCTTCCGAATGACAAAGTGCTAAATTATTTAGATTCACAAGATTCACAAGACGAATAGATTATTTTTGATGTGGGAAATGGTTAGTTCGGTTCTGTCGGCAGTTCTAACCAAACTTGTAAGCTACGCATGTGTCTCCTGCGCGGCGATAAGCAATAAACAACGCCACCAACAAGCTAGCAATATTTGATATATTAGCACGCAACGCAGGCGCAGACACGTTTGTTACTATTTTTAGTCCGCGGCTCTTTTGCCCCGCTCGCTGGATTTCCACATCGGGCGGAACGCGATTACGCTATTACTACCTCGTTGCCGAGCATAAACAATTTTTTGCCCGTGTGGAAAAATTATCGACGTTTCGCGTTAAGCGCGCATAAAGCCAAGTGGAAGTCCAGGTTCGGGTCCTGTACACTTTATATTTATATCGTTACATTCGTTACGGACACACCGCACTCCCTGCAACTTGCACTTAGGTGTTATGCAGCAGGTTTACGGCATTCGGCCGTGAATCGACGTGGTTAGTAGCCCACAGTCCATCCAATTCGTTATGCATGACGAAAGCTATAAAGTCATAAAAACGCGCCGTCGACTTATAAGCTAATGATTAATAGTGTTCGATACGAATCTTAAACCATATGCAAATCGGCAGCTCATATGACAACTCAATAATATATGTAATGCACATGTATGTACAACGCTCGGATTAGTACTTAGTGCTTAGACATGGAATTTTCCCGCTTCCAAGAAAACAAGACAATTGAAATTTGTAATATTTCAATTTTCGACAAGCGCGCCTTGCTCAACTATAGTTGATCGTTTGGTGTCGAGTTGAGACTTGAGGAGTTAGGCAGCTCTCGCCAATTCTAATAAGGCCCGATTTAGTAGAAGTAACGTAGTGCAGTCGACAACGTCTTTCATGTCCACTTACATTTAAAGCCAGAAGTTCTGGAGCGCCAAACGCGACATAAATTATGGAAATAAGTGCAGATTTGGCGAGAGCTGCCTAAGAGTAATATTCACTTAGATCTCCACTCCCTAGCAAGATGATACAGCCGCTAAGAATGTTTTTCTGTTTTGCAATATACCTACTCATTTATGGCAGTATT
>JARJDQ010009306.1:0-11527 GCA_030264215.1 Geostiba sp. GC000077 | reverse complement strand
CAAAAGTATATATCTTTCCATTTAAGAAATTGTTATTTTTTGTAATATCTGCTTTGTGTAGCACCCAGTTTAGTTGAAAGTAATTTTAAGTTGTGCGCCTCTCAATTCTACACAACTTTCATTAACATAGTTTTTTTTTAAATCATAGTATTTCTATTCAAAACAGAGGTTCGAATTTAACTTGGGACACCCGGTATATTAGGTAGGTAGGCATATTGAATTTCATGGCAAAACGAATTCTTATTTGTGGGACAGATTCGCCGCACTCCCTTTGATTCGTAAGTGCTGTTATTGTGCTTCCTTGATGCGAGGCACAAAGACGCTATTAAAATGAAACGCAAAGTCAATCATTTGCAAGCCACTTCGCCTCTTCGCCAATCGCTTTGATAACGTATTGTCAGCCGAGAGCGCTGCGTCATGTGTTACCCTTGGATACCATTGCGTGTCTCCTCGCATTTGTTGTTAATATCCTTTTGTCAAGGAGGACACAATATGAAAGCAGCCAATTTGCAAGTATCATATTTCATGTGACAAAGTCTCGGGTGTTATTTAGAGACAATTTTACGCATGTGGAAAATGATTTTTCACACACCAGACTCAGGATGTGTGCGCATAAAGGACACTTTATGTAAGCAACCGGCGGACGAGTTTGGGAAAATATTATGAGGGCGGATTTGCACGCGGCAATGTTTTTCCTGGGGTCCTGGACGACCCCACACTATTTGCACATTTATTCATTGACAAAATATACCCGTGTTGGAAGCGTTGGGGAAGGATTACGCGTCCAGTGTTTTCCCACTTGATTAGCTTTTGATCAAACAGTGGCGAAGCATAACAAAGCTAATGCGTATTCAGTTTATTAAAAACTCTTAACACTGATAAAAGTCACATCTATTCAAACTGCAGCCCCGTCGCCTTGTTGACCCACGACAGGATACTCGCGGTGCGAATAAATCCAGCTGGTATGGGCAGCTCGCAACCCCTCGAGGCGACGAAACTGACAATGCCGACCTGGACCGCTACATTGTTCTCATCATACTCTATCAGAGGACCGCCGCTATCACCCTAGAACTCAATATTGAAATATTGGAACATTTAAAATGCAAGGTCTTACAGAGCAGACGTTCTGGCCACGATCACCCTTGGTACACAAAGTATAGTCCCTGATGTAAGATCCAAATGTTTTCTTGCATTCCTCATTCGTGATGGTGCGCAGGTCAATGTAATTCAGACTGGTAACAGTGATTTTGTTTGTATCAGAGATCTGCCCCCATCCACTGATCGTAACGTTTCTGTTGCCACCTACATAGTCGGTACTCTTGGGCAAAGCAATAGGATGGATGTACTCGTTGAACGTGAGCGGATTCCTGAGTTCGAGGATACCAACATCATTGGCCAAGTTGCCATCATCGTAATCCTTGTTGTAGATCGATCTGGCCACCACGGGGACAAAACGGTTGGGACTCTCAGGCTCATAGGGTTCGGTTGTACCCAAAATGACATTGGTAATTGTTGTTCTTAAGAAGACCCCATAAGTTCAGAATGCATCAAAAGTATTCAAGATTTGAAGAATAATTACTTGTATAAGCAATGCGCCGCTGTGAGAATATGCCTATCACTGATAATGGATCCACCGCAAATCATTTGGGGACCAAACCATCCCGCACGATATCTGATAATGGCCTGCCATGGGAATTGACCTTCCCGTGCAAGCCGACCCAGGATGATACGACCATCCATTTCTAATTGGACAATGTTACAATGGATTGAGTATACCTAGAGACTATAGAGATAACCTCAGTTGTAAATTATTGAACTTACCCTCACTTTCATCCTCAATATTCAGGGTCTGGTCTTCTGCCACTGCACCTTCGGCAATTCCATTGTTAGCAACTTCACCTTGAGCAAGAACAACGGATATAGTTGCCAAAGAGGCAACTACTATAGTGAAACACTTCATTTTGCACACACACACAAAATGCAAGTAAGCATATTTTAAAACATCAAGCATTTTTATAACATGTATTCCCTATTTATTCAAATATCTAGTATCTATGCACACTTATTTTCGTCCTTCAAATAGGTTTCCAATTTATTTGACACTGCCACATGTTTATCTAACGTCTGACGTGCAATGAATACATTTAGATAACATCAACTTAATAAATTAAAATATAAAATACGTTTTTTAAAGACCACTCGCAAAATAGCACTTTTATTTTATACAGGGTGTCCCATTCCTCTGAAATGGTTTTCAGCAGCTGTACTTATTCAAATTGAAGACCTGTGGCCTTGTTGACCCACTGCAGGATACTTGCGGTACGAATAAATCCAGCTGGTATGGGCAGCTCGCAACCCCTCGAGGATACGAAACTGACGATCCCGATCTGGGTAGCCACATTATTCTTATCATACCTCAAAGGACCGCCGCTATCCCCCTAAAACTCAATATTTAAATTTTTGAAATTTTACAATTTCTCGGTCTTACAGTGCAGATATTCTGCCTACGATCACCCATGGTACACAGGGTATAGTCCCTGACATAGGATCCAAAAGTTCTCTTGCATTCATCATTCGTAATGGTGCGCAGATCAATATAGTGCAGACTGCTGACAGAGAATTGATTTGAATCAGAAATCCTTCCCCATCCACTGATTGTAACGTTTTCATTGCCATCTACAAACTCGGTACTCTTCAGCAACGCAAGGCTATAGGTTGGATGTGGTCGGTGAAGTTGAGAGGATTCATGAGTTCGATGACTCCAACATCGTTAGCCAAATTACTGCTGTTGTAATCTTTGTTGTACATCGACTTGCTTACCATGGGCACAACACGATTAGGATTCTCAGCGTCATAGGGTTCGGTGGTACCCAAAACGACGTTGGTACTTGTAGAACTGTAGAAAAACCGTTAAGCTTTGAATGTTTAAAAAGTACTGCAGAATAATTACTTGTATAAACAATGCGCCGCTGTTAGAATATGCCTTTCACTGATAATGGATCCACTACACATCATTGTGGGTCCATCTAATCCGACACGAAGTCTGATGAAGACCTGCCAAGGGAATTGACCTTCACGTGCTTTGTAACCAAGGATGATGCGAGGATCCATGTCTAATTGACCAATGTTGGAATGGATTGGTGAGGTAGAGATATCCGCAGATTTTAATTATGGACTTACCATCACTTTCATCCTCAATATTTAATGTCTGGTTTTCAGCAACAGCTCCTTCGGCAATTCCATTGTTAGCAACCTCATCTTGAGCAAGTATAACGGATATAGTTGCTAAAGAGCGAATTATTATTGTAAACCACTTCATTTTCCATACCTGCACAAAATGCAAGGATATTTTGATACTTAAAGCATTTATAACTTTTTTTACAGTGAGAGTGAAATGAGCAATTATAGAATAATAGCAACAATCGGACAGCGTACACTAAACGCAGAATGTGCAAAGAATGAATACATTTAGATAACAACAACTAGTCTAGTCAAATTGCGAAAGGTTTATGGAAAATATAAGCCACCCAATTTTAAAATATTGGGTACCGGATAATGTAGTTGAAAGTCTAAAACGATAAAAACGGGAATTCCTCCGTTTCTATAATAACAAACGTAGGTACAATGTTGCACAATTCTAAAGGAATTTTAAACAATTAAAACAAAAGAATAATTACAAACAAAATTGACAAAGAAACTTTATCGCTCTGTATCTCGGTCATGAAGAACAATTTACCTACTCTCTCTTCGCTCAATATACTTCTTTTATTGCCATCTATAAAACCTCCAGAGGAATTACGCGATTAATGGGACACCCTATATACGAATATAGGGGATAACTTTGTAGTTTAAGTCAAAAGAATGATATTATTAATACCAAAATGCTAAGAAAGTCTTCATTTAACTTCACGAGGTCCTCAAGTTTTGAATTTTTAGGATACACATTTGCATAAAACTAAATTCTTTATCGTTGCACAGCAGCTGTTGTAAAAATCGAACACGTTTGCTTTTGACATAAACTACAAAGTTACCTGGCGTTTTTCCGCCAATTTCCACCCTGTATAAATCTTAATAAATTATAATATTAGAGTGCAATACAATTGTTTCCTTGTGAACTCATCGATATTATTTTAAAATGTACATTTCCATATACAAATTTTATCATCATATGTGACTGCGTACAAATGACCACAATAAAAATATTGTGACCGTTTTAATCCGGTAATGCAATTCAACGTGTGTTGTTTGCTGGTTGTTTGCTGGTTGTTGATTGGGGGCAGATCAATTTTTCATTTTCCGCGCGCACCCGACCAACGAGCAGTTATAAAATACGTCCAATGTACAATTAACAATTTAACACAAAACGCATTGCACTCGCCGTCCGCCGCCGTGGCGCGTTATTGCATAATTTATCAACAATTACGACGCATCGTTGTCGCTGTCGTCGACATTGTAATAAACAGTTGGTACATTTTCCACCCCCTCTTCCCAGCACATACGCGCATATAAATAAAAATTATAGCGCGAGTCGCGCAATAAAATCTAAAAGGGAGCATTATGCATTTGTTGCTTTTGTGGTCGCGTGCAATTCGAAAGCAATTTAATATTATCTATGCTCCTTTTACAACCGAACATGGTTTTAACGGTTTTCTCTTATTTTATTGCCCCACTGGTGCTAACGCAAAAGCTGGACGAAAAATTAAATTAACATCCGAATGCGTTACATTTTAAAGTGAGTGTGAATAAGAAAGAAGGGTTGAAACTGTAACATTGTGCAAGGGGCAAAGGAAACAAATACGAAGCGTTATCGGTTATCGGCTCGTCGGTTATTACGCTTACACATTACACGTATTATGCTAATAAATGGGGGTTGCTGATCAACATTTTCGATTACATAGAAACTCGTTTAAAGGCGACCGCTAGTCCTGGAAAGAAAAACTCTGCGATTGTACTGGAACTTACGCGACGCATATTTGCCCTTAGTGTTAATTGCCACGTGGTGCTTTCTTCATCAAACAACTTGTATGCGCTACAAAACACTAAAGAAAACGTTAAAAAGCCGGGCAGAAATTAAATTAAAACCGAAAGCAAAAAAATGTTATCGTACCGCGCTGGGTCTGTAATTATTCTTAATAACGTAAGAACGTAAGGAATTTCCGTTTTCGTGCGGGCATTCGATGCCGATCCTGATGATAGTCCAGTATGTGGTTTGGAAGTTAATGAATGTTTAATTAACCAGTGCACACAAAGAAATTAAATTAAATATGCCTAACAATACCAAGAACTTTATCAGGCACCTCCACCAAGATGGACTTGGGGTGCTAAAAAGATTATTGTTTCAAATTTGATTTTAAGACCTCGTCAAATTTACGTCCATATGAGTATATAGCCGGAAACTCCTTTGTTATGTACCTATCTCGTTTATGCTTTTAGGGGCAAATAAAACTACCGAGGGCGTAAATAAACAGGATAACGAAGAAGTAGTTTAAAGTAGTAAACGCAATGCTTAAGCAAAATGCAATATTCATGTAAAGTTCAACAACAATTATTTCCTCCATGACTTCACTTTATAAATTCTGGTTCCTTTATTATTTTTCTTGTGACCGTTTTACGATGACATGTTATCCAATATGGGGGTATGTAGCATCCTTACTATCGAATTTGAATAGAAACGGTTACCGTTCGGGGCGACTTTCAAGGCGAGCAAAATTGAAAAAAGTTTGTGCCTCCCATCACAAAATTGAACGCGCGGCGACTTTTATTCTGGCCCATTTCCTGAATGTGTCACCACGCTCATATGTTTGGTTTCGTTTTGCAGTCATTTGCATTTTAAGAAATATAAAAAGTTGGCATGGGAAATACAAAGGAACATTAATATTTAAATGGAATTGAATTACGCGCAGGATGCATTCGTGCAGCGTTTTAAACGCGAATTTATCCTCATCATTTTCTCCTTACGCCTCGTGCATCGCCGCCTCCTCCACTTTCCTGCGACTTAGAACTAATCCGCGCAAGTTTCTCCCAACCGCTGCATTCGGCGAGCGTCTTGCTTTAATTCGTTGGAATTAGGAGGGATTATCGCCGTGGATTATGTTATTATGATGCTCGTTCTATACATTTTTGTCAATTTCAACAAGATTGGGATGTTTGGGATGCGCCACAAAAACGTAATACAGATAATGCATAATAGTACAGAAGATATAAGCAAAAAATAGACATTTGGCGGAACTAATTCCCACGAAGATGGAGATTGCATTTTTTAGTTCGCCTACTCCCGGCGCCTCCACATACACGAATTGCCTTATATTTACCAGGTGGTATATTTAAGGCTGTACTCAGAAAACTAGTTTATTATAGATCGAATTTAGACTCTAAAAGGTTTATTTTTGTTAACGACGTGATTTTTTTACTAAACGCCCTATAACTCAAAAATGATAACAACCACAATTATGAAATTGACATCATTTTAAAGAGTGTGAATTTTTTTTTAAATTTGATATATTTCACAGTCCGTCTAAGATGCAACAACAGTCAAATACGTACCGCTCATTGTCTAGAGAAACAAACATTTATTTTGGAAAATAATCGGCCATTTTCAATGAACCATAAATAACTCAAAAACTACATAATTATGAAATAAAATTTTCATCGTGGTAAGTTGGTAAATTTCATGCCCCTTTCAGTGATGCTATTGCATGTTGAAAATGTTAACAAATTCAATTCGTAATCAATAAATCAGAAAAAACACGTAAGTAGAATGAAATTGTATGTGGAGGCGCCGGGACGAATTTTGTTTTCTAAGATTTTACAAGACTTCTAGTATGACAATCAAAAATGCACACTCCGTCGTTAGGAAATAAGTTCCTCAAGAAAAATTGAAAATATGTATAATTTAGAATTTATTTGTTGACCCGTGTTCAAAGTTCATACAAAATTATTTATGCGCAACAAAGCAAGTTTATGTGACACAATCTCGTGTGGTTTATATTTCGCACGTAAATTCAATAAACACGAATGGAAAGTGGAAACTGGCGACATAGAAAGCGCATGGAAAATAGAGCCATTCCAATGAGTGTGCAACGACCAAGGGTTGACCGCCGCCAGAGGTACCAGACTTGCAGATAACACAAAAACGACCTCTCATCACGAACATGTATTAAAATACACGCACGCAGAAAATATAAATTTTTATTTTTTGAAATATATTTGCAGGTAATTAATTTGTAGCCTTATCATGTGCCAAGTTGAATTCGTGAAGTGCCTATTAACCAAACCGAGAATTCAATTAGTAATGAGGCGGGCGAGCCACTTGTAAGTAAACTTTTTTAATTGGGCGCGATTATTGCGTTATTATTTTGATTTCCCTCACGGCGCTTCCTTCTGCCGCGAACTCTTTGGCCATTTCCCCAAGACGCTTCATCCCCTCGCGGGCGCGCAACCTCGCGGATTTATACGCAGTGGAAAAAAACCCTTCTGAGCATTTCTTTTCCACTCTAATTAAGAATACACGACTCGCTCCGTTCTGGTGCGCGTTGATCCGCAACTTAAAAGTCTTGCGCTTAATGCTTTTATACTTTCTTCATTCGCCAGCTCCGCCGGGTGCAAAAAGAGAGCGTTTCCACATCGGGGGATACACCACAAAGCCGCCTCAGCCGCCGCCACCAGAGCCGCCGCTCGTCTTGCTTCGTGCACATTACGCGAAGAAACTCTTTACAACCTCGAAAAGCAAAAAGCGTTCGTGTCGAGGTCACGATTTAAAAAAACCGCCACCCCTACAAAATCCACGTATAATTGTAAAAAGCAATGCCCCAAGGGCACACAAAGGCGTTTTCATTGATAATGGATTTTCCACAGTGCGCTGCTTAAATTTTAACCCTACACGAAGATATACTATACCTCTCAAGAATTAAAAATACCGGAACAATTTGTCTATACAAAAAAATCAGCAAGGCGGGAAAGCGAAGAAAAGAAGTAGAAAAGTGTTATAAGTGAGTTTTTCTTCTCGTGAGAAATGTGAACGGGCGAATAATGCGAATAAAAACGCATAAAGAAAGAATGCGCGCCGAAGAGAGTTTGCCATGATTTCCGAAATCTTCGAAACGTTCTCTGCGCGCCAAACGTATGAAAGAACTCGGCTATAGCAAATCGAAGTTTTCCATTAGGGAAATCTCTTCGACATGAAAAGATATAATAATAGTTATGCGGCCATTCAATGCAAGCGCGAGCGCTTTTGCATTTTCACACATTTTCACGCTTACAACATGCAAGTCGAAAATATAATTTTTGTTTGTTTATTTGTAACTTTACGTCTACTCTATTCTGACAGCTGTGAGACGGCTTTGTAACGTATCTACGTATAATATTTGGCAATTCATAAATTCTAGCCTTAAATATGAGCGTTCTGACCTAGTTTTTCTTAGTTCTGTCTTTTGTTCTTTGTTTCTTGAATAATAATTATGCTCTTATCTATAATAGGTTTGATATTTTTTAATATAATTTAGTATTGAATTATTGATACATAATCCATCCACAAAGCCGGATTCATAATTCAATCCTAGGATAATGACAAGGATAAAACTTTTGAATGGGCGTGAATCATAAAACTTCCTGAAATTAACCATTTTGAATATTCATGGATATCACTTCCATAGAAATGGGATAGGTCGATTAAATGAGTAATTTTTTTATTCATTTTTTGGTATTAGCTAGATTTCCTTATTATAGAAATATTTTTTTTCCGATTTTTTAAAGTTCGTTTTGAGCCCGTAAAGAATTGTTACAGTTTGAATTTTTGCTGAACTTTGATTACTCATCGAGTTCTCTGCCATAAGGCACCATAGTCAGGAACTCGAAGAACCCGAGGAATACATTTTTTAAGGATGTGCCATCATAACTAAAAATCTTTAAAAAAATTACTCTATCGATTTTAGTAGGATTTTATCAATTTAAAACTCAGTAAGTCTTCATCATTGCGCATTGTCACTAAGTCAAAGCCATCATGGACAGTCGAAATTATTTCTATCAAATTTTTGCTTTAAAATTGACACTGAAATATAACAAAGCCATTGGAGGCTATTCCAAACGACATTCTTGTGTTTGGCTTAGGCTATTTGATAATTGTCTCACTTTTCATGGCGATGACGTTCATGGTGAAGGATATCATTTTGAATTATAACGGAATTTTAACGATTTTTTTGCCTGGATTTATAGTGGTAAGTCTGCCACATCAACATCAATTCAATATTCTGTTTAATTCGTACAATTTGTAGTCTACCATAAAAATATTCATTCTAATAATAAATTCCAAAAATTTATTCGTCATCATTGACGAGTTGACGAAATTCTGACGTGGTTAAATAATTTTGTTTATAGATTACCTCCAAAAGCACCAGATGTCATTTATTTAGCACCTCTACATTATATCGTAGTGTTTCATCTACTCTCAAGTGAGGCACAAGTTTATATCTTTATGCAAATTTACCAATTAAATTTTTATATCATCGATGATCGACAATACCCATATAATTAAGCTTTCGTCAAGTAAGCAATTACTCACCAAATATTAATCCTATTGAGGTTTTACTTTCCAACTCCCATTTAGTATACTATTGTAAGTGAATGATGGAGGGTATAAGGGATAAGAATCAAATGCCTGGATTGAAATTGGCATTGATATTACTACGGATGTTTGGTGGCTATTCCAAGAAAAGAAACATTTTGAGTTACTTTTCAATCGTGTCTGTATTTGGTATAATTTCCTTCATGGTCTTCGATATAATCCTGAACTTCAATGGCATCGAATCGCTGAAGAGAATAATATTTTTACCGAGTTTCTTTGTGGTAACATATACTTTATATATATATTTCATGATTTAGATTTAGAATATAAATTTTAAATATATTTAGGGAGCTTGTAAAGGCTTATTACTGTTGATAAATAAGGACCATTTATTTGAGACTATCGAAGACATTCCTTATTTCTGGAGACCTAATAAATTCGACTCTGAAACCGAGCAGGAAGCGAAAGAAATCATCCGATATGTGACAATAATCTGCACATCGTATTTAATATCTGGTATAGTAATTTGTTCGTCGGTGATCGTCATGCCCTTCTTGAACTTTGAAGAAAGGAAATTACCATATAGTGATTTTGCATTTTGTGATTTGCAAAATGTATTCTGCTGGATTCCTATGTACATTTGGCAAAGCTATGGGTTGATGGCTCAGGTGCTACCAGCTGTGTTGGGGTTTGACTGCTTGTATATCAGTACAGTCGGTTATATCACGGTTGGGTGCAAATTACTAAAGGAAGGGCTAAAAAAATTGAACACTGAAGATTTAACGAAGAGAAGGTTTATCCTAAAGAAAGTCGTTGATCAACACGATTTTATCATGAATTTTCTGAATAGTCTGAATGAGATGTGCACGGGTATTATGCTCTTGCAATTTTGGTGTACGGTAGGGTCCATGATACTATTTCTACATATGTTGGTTGCTGACGGGTAAGAATTTCCAAAGGACCACCTAGATATAGATAATATTACTTTCTTTCATAGGTTGCCACCAAAAGCAGGTGATACATTGTACTTTGGATCACTTTACCTCATTGTCGTCTGGCAAATATTTGCTTTTTCAACTGGAGGTGCAATAATTGATGAAGCGGTTCGAAGTATTGCAACAGACATGTTCTTTGTCAATTGGGACGGCAAGAATTGCACATCCCTGCGGAAGGGCTTGGCATTCATGATTTTTCGAGCGCAGAGGACAAAAGTCCTTAATGCTGGCAAAATGTCCGACTTGAATTATACCTTGTTTGTATCGGTAAGGCAATAGTGGTATTGATGATGATATCCATTATTTTTTTCATTTGATATTTTTAGACTATGAAAAATTCGCTCTCGGTGTTCACATTGATCTTTCAATTGGCTAATCAAGAGGTACCTCATCATTAGACCCATCACCGTTTTAGTGAACTATGCAATTTTTATAGGAGTAAGTCACTTGGTACTTTCTTGTAGACAATGAAAAATATGCTATAATTTTCCAATTAACTGTTACTCTCAGAACTTTTGTTTAATAAATTTATGCTCATAACTCAATCAATGGATATGATTAAAAGTTTCGTCAATTGAACCGTTACTCATCAAATATAAATCAAATTGAGCTTCCACTTTCCAACTCCCATTTAGTATCCTATTGTAAGTGAACGATGGAAGGTGAAATAAGAGACAAGAATTGTAATTCGTTCGTCTATAATCGGTATGCCCTTCTTCAACTTTGAAGAAAGAAAATTGCCTTATGATGATTTCGCATTTTGTGATTTGCAAAATGTATCCTGCTAGATCCCAATCATTTGGCAGAGTTATGGGTTGATGGGCTGTGTTGGGGTTTGACTACTAAGGACTGCTGATGATAAAAGTCCTTAATGCTGGCAAAATGTCCGACTTGAATTATACCTTGTTTGTAGCGGTAAGGCAATAGTGGTATTGATGATAAGATATCCATTATTTTATTCATTTGATATTTT
>JARJDQ010009296.1:0-17074 GCA_030264215.1 Geostiba sp. GC000077 | reverse complement strand
TGACCAGCTTACACAGTTTCTGGCCCGTGCATAAAGTATTGTACGCCACTCTTGCGTTATAGGCTTTTCCCGTGCTCGCTCGCACGTTAAAAGCCCAATAACGCGACGTGTTGCGTAAAATACTATTAATTGTCGCACTACCACCTAACGTACTTTTTTTAAATTGCATTTAATTTTGTTTAAATTTCGATGTTGGTCTCAAAATAAAATTCCTTGAATGCGAATTAACACTGTTATAGCCCAGCCTTAATTCTAATCCTCTTCTGAGAATACTGCGATCTATTTAATTTAAATATTTATTATTTTTGAAGAATATATGGCTTGTAAAGTGAATCACATAGTTCAAGTTGTGATCAGTTTATTTTTACCAAATGTGTATTCTATTAGTTTATGATGCTGATGCATCGTTAATTTATTTATTATGCGATTATCTAAAACTCTCCAGTTGTAAACTCTGACTATTATGATCGCATGATAACACAAGTGACTGGTGGTGTGGTGTGTGAATGAGCGTGATGTTAGTGCATTTTATGCTGGTATGATTATTATGAAAAATAACGAGCCAACAATTGAAACTTGATTACACATATATTAATCGCGATTGTGCGACATGTAACTATGAGTACATACTTACATTCATACACAATGTGTTAGTATAGCTAGGGTATCTGAGCCTGGAAATGTTTTAAAGTTTCAAATTGAATTGACGGTTGTTATGTAACTATGTTCAGTGAGTGTGTGGTATACAGTATTTAGAACTTCGGAACTGCTTAGAACTGAATCGTATATAATAGCGAAAATTAGCGAGAATTTTTTTTTTTGGCATTGAAACTTGGAAACTAATGATATGCCAATTTTTATTAAATTTAAACTTAATATGAACTTTCCTAATATCTAAGTCCATGTTTTGATGCTTGAATCGGAAAGTATAATGAACGACTATTATTTTTTTAAATGATCAGCTATAATTTAATTTTAGTAATATTAAGGATGGACCTAAGATAAAATAAAATTATTTTTGAAATTAGTGGACCTTATTAGTTTAAAAAATATATAATTTTGATGATTTTTTTTGAAATTTCTAATATCTGTAATATCCTATTATTATAAGAACTATGCAACTAAACGTAAAATAATACTTTTGCGAACATTCTTGTGCAAAATTACAAAGTTTATTTAATCAAGAATAGAAAATAGCCAGCATGATTAATAAATAATTAACTATGTTGTTTTACGTTTGATAATTCGCGGTTGTTTTCAATTTACTATGCGTCATGTGAATCATATAATAGTGTAGGATGTAGATATTGTTGATCACATATAATCGTGGATGGTATATTATTATGTTTCGTTTTAAGCATTTCTCTGTATAATATTACGAAATGTAATGAATCGCTGAAGTTGATAATTTCTATAAAACTAAAAAAATTGTTTACTATTGTCATACTATTGTATTTATTGTACTGTTGTGCATTCGTGCATTGGGGATTGTGCTCAATGGAGCGCAGTTGTTATTTGAAGGTTGTCAGTGTTGTCACACGTCACCGTTGCGCTGTGTATGCGCACCATGTTCAATGTTCATGAACGGCCATTATTGAACCCTTTTATGGCACACAATATCACATATATTTCGTATAACTGCATAAAACTTGAGTTTCAGTCCCAAGCCTTCCAAAGCATAGCAATAACTTGCCATACTATTCAGATAACATTCTCAAAAATAAAAGATAACCCAATTAAGTAATTTATACTATTATACAAGTTGTTTTAGAATACGTTTTGTAAACAAATAACAAAAATAACAAAACATGTTCAGAATATGTTGACATTTAATAGGAAAGCAATTTCTTGGATTATTCTACAGGGTGAATCAATAATTGCGGAATTCCACATTAAAAAATATATACAGGGTGTCCCAAAATTAACGGATTTTGTACACGTGGCATTCTTCTTTGGGGAATTTTAAGATACAATATGAAAATGTTATAGGGCGTAAACTAAATATTAATTGTATTTACAAATATTCAACTAACTATAACAATCACACATGAAACTATAATAATTAGTTTACTAACAGTTATGTTTGATAATAAAATTGCGATGTTTATATGAAGAAACACATATATTAAATATTTTTCTCGAATATACTCTAGAAGCAATTATTGAATCACCATATTTTAGAAGTTTTTGTTGAAACAGGCGATTTAAAGTGATGATAGAAAAATTAATGCATATTTCGAAAGAGGTAACTTAGAATTATGATTATTATTATTAAGTAAACGTGTGGCATTGGTGGTTGATGATTCAAAGTGCGATTAAATGTTTGGACATGTGTCGTGTCATTTCTACTTATTGATTGGACCCGACCCGGCCCCTCGAATAAATGAAATTAATGAGCGAACAATAATACATTATTTCGTGACTAGAGCTACTGCACTATACAAACATCTACATGCATATTCTATTCTAGATTCAATATTGCTGCATCATTCTTCTACACTCTACACTCTACACATTAAAGCAAAAAAAGGCAACACTTATATTTATTGATTTATTGACAGTTTGGAAGTAGATTCAAGTTTCAATTTTCAGTTTGTAATTGTGTCAAATTATTATCGCGGTTCGAAAAGTGTAGTCAGTGAACTTTGAAGTTTGTTGCGTTGATTGGCGTTTATCAACGCGCGCAATCGCTCGTGTATTTGAGAATTTCGAACTCTCGTAAGTGTAAGTGTGATTTCAATGGTTTCAATGTCACATGCATTGAATGATTAATAATTACATTCACTCGCTCACGGCATTTTTAATAGACACGCTCATCGCTCATAATATACATTTGAGTTTTTCTACATTTATTTTACAATATTGCATTTTTTTTTCAAGATTTTAAAAAGAATTTCTTATTCATGTTTCTAATATTTGTTGTTTCTATATGCGTCCTTTCTTACGTAAAAGTTTTTGGTAGGTATTAATTTAATTGGCCTGACCTTGCAAAATCATGGCCGTCAATGCTACAATATTTCACCAGCGCCAGGTTTCAACATATTTCAACATGTCATTGTGTAAGGTGGTTGTCTAGGCATGTAAAATTTCGTATCCTCTAATCTGAAGTATTTGACCATTTTATTTGTATACTATTGCATTATCTTAAAAAAAAAATTGAAAACTAGGCAACAGCCTTAACGTTGCTTCAATACTAGTTCTTTATGTATCAAGGCAGTAAAGTTGACGTGAGTAATAAAAAAGGACTTTACTGCCGAGGTACATATTACATTTTTTTCGAAATCGTTTAGATCGAAATTGACATTAGATAAATTAATAAATTATTTATTAATTGTGAACGGCAGACTGGAGTCTGCCATGCATAGACTCAGTCAGAGTGAATTACATACGCACATCGCGTGACCATACTACGAAGGGAAGAAGGAGATAATGGAAGAATAAACAACTAGCGCTCGCTTGTTGTTTTTCTTATCTTCTTCGTGTGTTGCTCTTTTGTGTTACTTTAATGCCAAGGCATAGAAAAGCTACTTAAGTGCCGATTTTTTTGCATTTAACGACGATTTTGGTTAACCTTTCGGAAAAAATATGTTAAACAGCTAGTCTGGTGACATTCCAAGTTTACCAGGAATTGTTTATATGGTATTGCTCGGATTGTTTAAATGCGTGCGTATTTTTTTCTTTTGCAGTTGGTGGGTGGACCATGCGGGCAGCACGGGCCGTACACATTCTACAAGGCGTTCAAGTTCGTCAAGAACGGCGAGAAGCGCATCCTCACGCTGAGCGAGTTCTTCTTCGTGAAGCTGTGGATGGACTCGGATCTCGTGTGCATCGGTGAGCTGCAGCTGCTCTGGGTGGATAAAAACAGCGAGCAAGTGCTCGCCAGCCTGCGGCTGTACTTCCTGCCGGACAACACGCCCGAAGGACGCATGGATCATGGCGAGGTAAATTAGATCATCATTCACTAATTACGATTACCACCTAGGCACACGCCTATTACGTAAAATACCATTCAAAGATTCGGTTCGCGTTGCGTCGGTAAAGTAGGTAGCAACACAGGTAGCAGCTCTTGTTTAATTTCTACCGTATAAGCTGCGGTCATATTGCATCCAATATTTTCCCACACAATCTGCAAGTGCAATCAATGATTTCTCTCGTTGCACATTTCGTTTCTACATAGTTGATCGCTAATGGCATAACAATCTCGAGCCTCAACGCATTTGAAATATTTTCACTCTTCTTGCCCGCGATCTGCCCGTGCGATACTTGTTAAGATTTTCTATTTACGACCAGTGCACTCTGGGCATGTATTTTACATTTTAATCATTGGCTTATTACGACTACGACTACGACCGGAGATTCCGAATAGGGGAATAGGCTGAACACGGAGCAAATGGATGGATACGCGCATAAAACGCATACACAAACGCATAAACAACACTCTTGAGGTCTTGAGCTCTTGAGCTGCTCGCTGGATAGGTGCATTTTATGAGAGAAGATACTCCAAGTCTCCAAGAGACTGTGGCGCGGTGCGGCGCTCGAATCGAGAGTGAAAGAGAACCGGCACTCTTTCCACTTTGTGTAACTGGTGAGTGAGTGAGTGTGGTGCAGGGCACACAGCGTTTGACTCATTCGTGTGGTTGTGTGTTCCTGTTGAGGTTGCTCTTTCTTGAGAATTGAGAATGTATGGTGTGCCGGCATTGTGATTGTGACTCGGCGCTGTTCGAAAGCTGCAACAAGCCTTTATTCCTTTATTCATCAGTTTTTATTTTATTATTTATTTTTGATGGGTATCACATCACTATTATCACTTTTTCGAAGCACTAATGGAAAAGCGAGTTAGAATAGTGGTCTTAGCAAATTCTTAAAGTCCAATATCCAATCAGTTTGTATTTTTTGCTGCTATAGGCCTCCTTGGACGATCAAGCCATATCGTCTCGCTACCTCTTTGAATTGATCGTAAGAGGGGACCTTTAGGGGACCTGAACTGTCAAACTATATCTGAGGAAAAAGATCAGACGCAGGAGGTATTTAGTGGACATGTTGGAAAATTCACAAAGTCCAATCACCAAGCTTTCAGTTTATATTCTTTGCTTCTAAAGGCCTCCTTGCACGACCAATCCACAATCCATCAAGCCATATCGACTCCCTCTTTGAAATCGAAGGGGGACCTTTATTGGCATGTACTGTGAAACTATACATCTGAGGAAAAAGATCAGATGCAGAACTTGGACCGTCTGACACGGGCTTTATAATTTATACATGGACTGGTTTGAATGTTGGATGCACAAACTCAAAGTAGAATGACTTGAATTGAAATTTAAATATAACATTCCGCCAAGTGCAGCGAGCACAGAGGAAGTATGCGCGGTGGAGAGAAAAAGAAAATAAAGCGTCAATGCGCGCTTAAATCTAATCAGCGCGCAGCCCGTCCAGATGCAGCGTCGACGCCGAAACACTTCAAGTGTTGATGATTATCAACACACAACATAAAATCAAGAGAGATTAAACAAGCAGCAAGGCCTCAATGCCTCAAGTAAACATCGCCATGTTGGACCAACGCGATGTCATGATGGAACTGAAGAGAAATTATATCTTTGTTAGGCACGCACTAAGGACTGGGATCTGGGACAGATTAGATAACTTAACTGTTTATAGTTGTAGAGTTGTTTTTTTGATGTCTGAGGACTTGAAGCGTTGAAACTGAAACCCACCCTAGAAATTTATTTCAATATTAAAATGTTTCACCAATTTAAGAGCAATATTATTTGTACAGGGTGAGTCTGAACCAGCAAGATTTTTATAAATTATATTTTAAATTATTACAATCTAAAAAAATATATTATCTCGACAATGAGTCGCATAAGATGATTTTTGGGTTATCGACTTCTTTTGATGTATAGAAGGATAACCTCAAGACCGTAAACACCCTGTATACAATATTTATTTTTAAATGTATATTTCCACAATATTATATGTTTTTTCAGTCAAAACAAATGTTTAGGGTTAAGTTTAGGAAATTATTGATTTTCTGTAACCATCGTATTCCCCCAATATTTGGTGAAAAAAAAAGGGTGAAACAGGAAAATGCAGTTTACTACTGCGCTTAACATAGAAATTAAAGAACATTAAAACTTAGGTATGCGTCACATGCTCATAAATTTAACACTTTACATTTTGTTTCCATTTGCACACCCCTTGCATGCTGTGCGCTGTATTGAAATCATAGATAGACACATGGAACGAAATAGAAGATTAGACAAAATGTCCCGGAATTAAATCGTATAGTGGTAGGTAGGAGGAGGGACATGCAACGTGGGCTCCATGGGCTCATTGGGGAGAAAAGAAAGGGTAGGCTCTATAGCTCTACAGCTCTAGCAGCGTGCATTATTTCATTATATCGTTTATGTGGGGAATGTGCCGCGACGTGCATGTGTGCGCGGGGGGGGTTCTGAACAAGAGGTTATAAATGGTCGTGGTGCACAACACACAACACAGCTTAGCTGTGAAGAGGACAAAAACTCGAAGCGCCAACATCGGAGCGATCGGAGTCATCCGAGCATCGTGAGTTAGAAGGGGATGGATGTAAGTTACACTTGTATACACATTCTACACACACACAGATTCCTGGTTGTAGGCAGTTGTACGCATAGGTATAGGAAATGGAGAGACGTGTTTGTTGCTTGTATCGGTGTTGGCGAGTGTGCGGTGGAAACATGGAGGGTTATATTACAACTGCCAAGGATTTAACTTATTCTTCTCGACGCACGGGCCGCGGCGTCTCCCCGTTCATCCGTTGCAGCCGGCGCGGGGGGGTGCCGGGGACAATGTCCCATGCCACCCTAGGGTCCTAGGCAATGTGCAATGTGAAGAAGGCAGGAAATTTTAAATTTAAATCCGACCTTTATTGTTTTACATGCAATTTTCATTCATCCGGTATATTCATTGCTCTCCCACTGTGTTTATTAGCGAATTCATTTAGGCATTATTGTTTTTTACGCATGGAATTATTTCTTGGTACACTCTGTATATTCGTGGAATAACCTCTACGCTTGGGTCGAGACGGATGGGTTGAAATTAGACGCTGTGGAATGAAAGAAATGAAAGAAAAACGACAACGCGTGCGCTGCACGTTTCGTTTGAAAGCTTTTAGAATTAAAAAGTTGTTTGGTTTCTTCCTCGGCGCGTCAGCGCCTCAAATCATTTTTAAAATGTCGATAACATTTCCTTTCCTGCGCTTAATCTATTTTAATGATCTTGTTAATCTAGTTGCGATTGCTGGATGTAAGTTGACAATCATCGATTTGTGTTCCCTGTTTCTGCATTTTGCATTGCGAAACAACAACACAACAACATTCACCTCAAAGGCATTTTCCAGAGCCAATTTGCAAGCTCTGTCGCACGTTGACGGTGGATGTGTGCTTGGAGCAGTTGCAGCAAGTTGGAAACGTGAGTTAATTAAATGTTATTTCGATTCTTTTTCCTCTTGAAGAGAGGCAAATAAAATTCAAATTCCGCTGAAAACGCAGCGTAAACAAAATGTTGGAAAAACACGCGCCCGATGTGCAACTATTTTTAGGTGGGAAAGCGCATAACTAAAAATACAATAACGATACATGGAATTTATGTTGTCTGTTGTTTGTACAAAAAAAAAATCATATTCGCCTGGCATCTAAAAATAGCATTTTGACCATTTGTAATGTATGCATCGATCAAGGTTCTGGCCAAGGATTTTTTTTTGCAAAGAAAATAAGAAAATATTACCGAGGTATTTTTAGCGCTGAACCACTGGTACTTGAAGTTTTCCATGTAATTGGCATTCGTTTGACTTTGGGCTGGACTTTCTTTCTGCAGCAAATTTGAATATTTTCAATTTTGTTATTTTATTATTCTACCTCGCCAAATTTGTTTGTTCCAAAGAATATTCGTTTCGGGGCACATTCCATCGAGCTTAGTGAATTTCGGCGTGTGACACACCTGCTTTTATTCGAATGTATTTAATTAATACCGGACCTTGATTTCGGGCATTCCTCAAAGCTTCGAAATCTGCGTTGGAGTTATCTGTTAATAAAACCCGGCGTAATGGAAATTCTGAAAACGCTGAAAATAGAAAGTAATTCAACGTAATTAAAATTAATATTTAATTTCTTCGATGGTTAGAAGACTAGAAGACCAGGATAATAAAAGTGGATGAACATTTTCTTCTTTTCTTCCAGAGTCTCATTTTAATATCAGTGGTATTAAAAAATATAAAACTAGTGATATCGTTTGCATTAATTTGGATTTTGGAAGGATTTTGGAAGGCTGTGTTAAATTTTTAATACTCTTTACATTTCGTAGTTTTCTTATCTCTCTTCAGCGACCCGATATGTATCTCCTTTTAGGTGGCTCTTCTTGGTCTTATTCCTCTTCTAGGTTGCTACCTCTGCGCAGACGCACCTCGCTGGGGCCGTTCATCTCGTTTCGTAAACGACTTTCGATTTATACAACTCGACGCCAAGAGAAGAAAGAAAACGGAACGACCCCGGCGACGGCAAAAAGCGAATAACGAGGAAAAACTTTTTTCACCCCGGTCGCGCGCTTTTTGTGTGCTTTATTCGGTAAACAGGACTTTTCTTTAACTTGCAACTCTTGACGGAGATAACAATATTCCAGTGAAATAAATCTATTACGTTTTTTCTTTTGCTTCTTCTTTCGGGTGCAATATTTAGATTTAGCAGCTGCAAATAATCACAAAAACTGTTTTACGGGTGCATCATCACACTGTATGATTCAGACAGCACTTTGAATCATTATGGTCGAATACTTATTTGAATGATTTGAAAATATTTGGACACGTGGCAGGAAAAGAATTTATGATACAGATATTAAATGATATTTGTATCATAAATAACTATTAAATCATTTTATAACAATGATAATTCGAAGAATGAATGCGATAAACTATGAAAAAAACGCAAAGTAGATAAAAAAAAGCCAGTTAATTGTCGTCTTTATCGCACCGTCGGCGTTATCAGCGACAATATATCGCAATGACATGTTTAACCATTGTATTTGCAATGTGTCTATATCATGGTTTATTCACAGCACATGCAAATTGTATTTTGCTAAATGAACTAAAAATATCGACATCGATTTCTTATTTACACATTTTTAAATTTTTTTTATTTCTTCACTGTATAGAGCAAATAATACATACATAGTCATAAAGTTGGTTTGCTTCATTTGTACTACCAAGCGTCAAACTAGTTTTGCAAACATCGCAAAATATTCAATTACGATACATGCTGTATTAATCAGTAATAAATTTGCTTTCCTCGCACAAAAAAAAAACGTGCCCATGTAGCAGTTGGAATTTAATTAATGTATATATCATATTTCTATTCATTGAATATTGAATATCTCTGTTCGAAAATGTTGGTTGACTCGGCTTCAAATTAAGTTGGAAATGTTGAAATAAACATATACCTACATTGAAACGGTTGTAATGGCTGAATCGCATGTCGTTGTCACGTTGATACGCGCGCACTGAATGTTATCAGGTTTGCTGATAATGGATAGCGCGAAGTCGCGACCGAAGCTTGACTATATGGTGGCTATGGCTATGGCTATGACTAATGTATAATTTCAAATAATTGCATTACTAATGTCCAGACCTGTAGACAAAGAGAGTGAGTAAAGACACAAAAAGGGAAGAAAAAAAAACGTTTCATGCAACAAAAATATGTATTTTGTATTTTCAATAATACGGAATGGGAATTTAATTAAAATATTTACTTTTGCCACAATAGTTGAATTGTAATTTAAATATTTAATGTGATATAAACTCTGGACACATAATGGCGTTAAAATTCAATATTTTTTATTCGTAATATGTTGGAGAGCTTATTTTGCCATGAAATATTTAATTATTTTTAATTCCTATTATTTTTAGATTCGTTACGAAAACGTGAGTGGTTAAATATTATAATATTTTATTTTTGGGATTTTGACCAATATTAATAATGAAAGTTTATGGTTATAATTGGCTTGCTAAAAACCTATTATGATTTCTAGTGAGAGAGCACATCAAAAATGTATTCTTTGAGTTATTTAAGTTTTTGAGAATCGAGACACCAGAGACACGAGAGTAGAGAAAATTCAAACTTTAATAATTTTTAGGTGTGCAATTGGGACGTTAAAAAGAACAAAAAAAAAATTGTCGGTAATAAGGAAATCTTGCTATAAATATACATTTAGTCAGGAGGTAATCTAGGTGAAGGACCCTCTCACACTCGTATTTGAGTATTATAATAATTATTACAATTATATCGTTCTAGAATGGATTCTATATCGGTTGTTATTAACTCCATAATAAAATGATAAGGTATGGTGAAAATGGAGTAAAAAGTGTGCGCAAGGAATGGCGGCAAATGCGAAACGACACGTTAAACATAAATTATGTTTAGCGTTTCAAGGTCGTTGTCGCACCGGCAGCGGCGGCTGCTGCTGCGCCATGCGGCCGTGGTAGTGATGGTGGATTGGAGGATCCAGCTCATGCAAAAGAGTGCAGAAATGGTTATAGGCTGGTAGCACTGGTAGACGATTGGCAATGGGCTTGGGATGGGGATTTGTGCACTTTTCCTTTCTTCCACACTTCCACATGCAAGCAGCAGTCTTCAACTCTCAACTCTTCTCTGCACCAAAACGTATTCTAGGTTGTTGGTTTGTTGTTACTCCGTTCGTTCGGTGACTCCGACTTCTACAACGCTTCTACTTCTTCATTCCATTCCTCGCCTCTTTCTCCTCGCGCTTGCTGTTGTGTTGATTTTGTTTTATTCCACGTCGCGCCGATTCGATTTGATTTTATTCCTTCTATTGTCTTACGCATGCTGCTGGACGTTTATGGGCTGTTCAAGAAGAGTGGAGCGCTTTTATTGTTTGCTTTATTTTCACAATAAATTTAATTGTGAGCTTTGTGATCTCATCCTGGCCATAAGCATGAACATTATGCGTTGTTTACTAAGCACAGATTGAAGCACCGTTGAACCGTTTGCGGAGAAAATTCAGTTTATCAGATAATTTGATAACCTTGTAGTTTTTTTTTGGCAATACTTAGAATGTAAGGATGTAAGGAATACTTGCTTAAACTTTGGAAGTATTTTTCTTTCAAGGATTGGAGGAGTTATTGATCAAAAACTTTCTTGATATTGCAGGGTTCAGTTTAGCTGGCCCCGTAGTTGATTGTAGTTCGAACTCTCTTGCTGGCTGGCAGCGGCGACGTTTTAAGCCTAAACAACAAACAATAACACATGAAAAGCAGGAACAGGTTTCTTCGCGTGATTCGCGAGCAACGGAGCAACCATTCCATACATGATTGCGCACCTCTACAACGCAAGATTAAACAGAATAATTATTTAATAAAACGGCCTTATCGCTGAAAATAACAAATAAAAAAAATTAAAATAGTACATTGTGTGACAAGTATGGATAGCAACTCTTTTACGGACGACTGAAGGAGTTTAGGCGAGAACACTTTGAATAAAGCCCAGCCTGAATCACGTTCTTGGAATTCTTCAGTTTTATATTTGATTTGGTTAAAAGACATAGTTATAATTTCAGTATATCCGAACTTTTCTTAAATAATAAGTTATGTTATAAGTCTTATCATAAAGGTTCTTCTAATACTGTTAGTCGTAAAATATACAAATTATAATTTCAACAATGATGATGTAACGTAACACATTGACCCAAGCATAGTTCTCTCATTCACTTCTGACTAGCAGTCGTAATTTGAACAATTTGTTCTCTTTCCCTTTCGACTGCAATATGCAAGATGTAACAATTTCACGTTTTGTGACGATTCCCGCCAAACGCTAACTGGAGCAACTCCTTTCTCCTCTGATGCTCTCCTCGCAGTAACGTGCTCTTCTGTTTTACATCAACGTTTACATGAAGCATGATCGTTTAATTATTTCATTATTTCATTTAGTGGATGAGTGCATTTCGTTATGGAATTAACCACAGCATGATCATATCATCCGTTTAGTTCAGCTCTCTTTTCAACTCTATTCTCTCTATTCTCTATGTCTATATTCTCGGTGGGCCTGTGCATTGAGGTTGGGTTTGCTGTTGCTTGGCTGTTGTTCATCGCGCAATTGCAGCGTGCACGGCGCATGGCGTTTGAATGTTTGAAATTAAGCATTCATCAGTTGGTTGACTTGGTTGTCGCTTGTTGGTGTGCGCATTGTGCCATCGTGCCATCGCGACTCGGGCTGACCTGAATAAGTAAAAGTCAAGTAATAATAGTAATAATAGAGTTTGCTAACTTTTTGTCGTTACCGATTGTGCTGTTTTTTTTTGATCGGCGTTTCAAACAAAGGTATTTGTGTTTTGTTTCACCGGGACTTTCATTATATTTTAATTTGTGTAATCAACATTCAGCCAAGTCAGTCCATTCAAGCAAATAAATTGACTATTATGCATTATAAGTCGTAAATTGCCAACGACAACATTATGCAAACTGAATGAGAATTTTGTCTGACTTACCAAGTGTTTGTTTGGTTCCATCTCTTGGCTTTCAACATTGAGACATTTTTGATAATCATAATTATTTTCAGTCCCCTTAGTCAAGATATCAAGAACATATATCTCTAGTATCCTGTGAATCTGAAAACTTTTTATAACGGCGTTACGGTAACCTATAGGCAGTCCCTCAACAGGGATTTCAGTTGATATACCTATGACATTTGCTCTCAAATTTAAAACATTGTAGATTCTAAACAAAAAATAACATTTTTGATTGAAATAACAAAAATCTAAAAAGTAATAATATAAAGCGCCAATATATGCTTTGTGTGCTATAAATTTTAGACAATTATTAATTTTTAATTCCAAGTGGGACACTTCGAATAATGCCCAGCCTGCATCGCCGTTCTTGGAATTCTTCAGTTTTAAGTTTGATTTGGTTAAAAAAAACATAGTTCCAATTTCAGATAATCCGAACGTTTAAATATCACTTCATTTTAAATATGATTTCAATAAAATGTCACCTTGTTCACCACCATCTTCGTCATCATCATCATCATTATTGACTCATATCTATAGTATACTTTTGTTTGCATACATACGCTTTGTTGTTGTGCATTATCCCATGCCAATACCACTCAACTGACTCAACATTCAACATACAAACGCAAATCAGGAAATATTGTTGTAATTAGTATTTATTACACCTTCGTAACTCTATTACAATTCCTTGCATTAAATGTACTTACACTTGAAATGTTATGTTTTTGGTCTTCTCAAAGATTGTGTTCAAGTTGATTAACTGATGTGTATTTGCAACTCATCCAAGCAGTCAAATAGTAATTTCTTGTTTTATTGCGTTTTATAGCTGCAGGCATGCAGCTTCAATTTAGTTGTGGCATATTGGCTTTTTGGCATTTTCGCTGGTCGCGTGCAATGCGCTGGGGCGATAAATCGAAGGATAAAGGCAAATTTGTACATGCAAATGATCGAAAAGCGACATAATGCAATAAACGAAAGCGAAATAAAGGAAAGTAATCATTTCATAATGTCGGTCTGCCTGTGCGCGCCTACATAAGGAAGTCGTCGGGCCACCGGCGCGCCATGCGCAATGATATTTAACGAACCTCCATGCTGCTATCGAGCTGTCGATGTAAAAATGTAAAAACGTAAAAAGTACAAAATGAAAAGGTAAAAAAGTAAAATTGACACCGTGACCTACTTCCAATTTCACCTTCTTTGCTCTTTCACGCAGAGGCTCTGTGTCCGTGTAAGCCATGAAATGTTTAATTTACTGTGCAGCCTTTTAATTTATTCAACAGTTCAGTAATTTATACATTTTTGCGTTTTAACTTGAAAACAGCTCGCATGTTGCGCATTGCAGTTCGAAAACATTCAAAAAGCAGATAATACAATGGAGGCACAATCTAGAACAATATTTTTTTAAAGGTGGTTGACTATTTTCGATGATATTCGATATGATATGATTATTTTAATTTTCAAACGAATAATCATCTAGAAACCCTGCTATTTCGATTTTCACCTTTATTTAACGACGACCCTCGCCTTTTTTTATTGTCAAGGTTTCCTTATTGCAGAAATAGCTTTCCGTTTCCCAATTCTCCGAAAATTGAAAAATTGAATAATTTTTAAATTTTTTTGTTCACTAGTAATTCTATTAAGAATATTTACACTATTTAAAAACCAACAGAGGGGCTGTTATTAATAAAAAATAAAATGTATCCATTTTCTATCATATGCATTTCCAATTTTCTTAGAATAGTAAATTTAATATCGAATTAAATTTCTCCTTTCAGGTGCTTTTCTTACGTTTTGTTTTCTTCATTATTTCTTGATTTCTTGATTTCTCGATGCCACGATGCCGTTGTATCGCTATCGCAATCACTTTTGCAACGCTGGTTTTGTTGTTGCTGTTTTATTTGTCATGTTTATCCAGTGATATCCGTTTGCAAGTTGCAACTATGCAACTAATGCGTATAGTAGAGTGAGCGTGAATATCGATTGTGCACGTGCGCAAATGTGTCCCATGCCCCATGTTTTCAATTTATGGATTAATTGCTTCTATTTATTTTTTGTCATTGTCGCCGACGAATGTAGCGAATGAGTGACGGTGACTAGCGCACCAACACAACGGAAGCGACCTTTCACCACACGTCCCAACCATATAGGCTAGATAGTTTTGTTCTCAATGCGAAATAAACTGAAATCAAATGAAATTAAATGAAACTGAATGGAATGACATGGAATAAAATATTTGAATGCATGGAAAATAATTCCATGCCATTGCATTGTATTGCACAATGAAATCGTTAGCAATTAAAATAAATATTTTCCAAAATTACTTTGCTAAATATTTCAACTTACACAATATGGAATGCTGAATGCGTTCGGATGTATAATTTTGCATTTGCATTGAAATGTTAAATATTAATCCGCTTTCAATTAAATGTATATCTTTTTTTCTTTCATATACATACAGGGTGGACTAAATTTGGCGGGAAAACGCCAGGTAACTTGGTAGTTTATGTCAAAAGAAAACGATAATCTTAATACCAAAATGTTGAGATAGTCTTCTTTGGCCTCACGAAGTCCTCAAATTTGGATTTTTTAGGGTTACAAATACGCATAATCATCAAAATTCTTTTTCGTTGCACAGCAGCACAAATCGAACAATTCTGTAAATTCTGTAAAGTCAATTTTCTCTTAAATCGATTTTTACAACAGCCGTTGTGAGGTATTATGCATATTTTAACCTAAAAATTGAAATTTTGAGATCCTAGTGAGGCCAGCATTTTGGTATTAAGATTATCTTTTGACATAAACTACAAAGTTAGCTGGCCATTTCCCGCTAATTTTAGTCCACCTTGTATAATCGATTATTTTGAGGTTCAGCAGAGCAAAAGTGGTCTAACAAAGAAGATTTTTAGTCTCCTGTACTTACTTATCAGCATCATAAATTATATATTATACAGTTTCGTAATGTCACCTTTAAGTTTATGTATTTGCTTACTTTGTCTAAGCTTGGAAATTGTATAATTATCCACACTAAAACGCCATTTGTTTGTTGTCGTTTTAATTATCTTTTTTTGATTTGTAATACGCGGTAATGCGCACAACCTTGTTGCGGTTGGCTCTCTTCCTTTTAAACACTTTCCACACATACAAAGCATCAACATCGTGTTGTACACAGTAACATAGTGTGCCGACTCAAAATGTGCATGTGAGCGGTAAATGTTTATTCATCACGTTAGCAATGAATTCCTGCGTGCGTTCGTTTAAATCAGTCGCAACACAAGCGCAAGTCACATACATGAATAATAAAACTAACTCGGTATGAATTTCCTTATTACGCCATTACGCGTACGCGTTTTTAACCAATAATTGCATGCTCGAGGATGAAAACGTTTAATCATGCATACTGCATACAGCATACATCAACTTGGCATTATTAGTTTTCTATAAGGCGGAAAACTAATTTTATATTTAGATACATAAATGAATTTGGTGGAAGTGGAAAATGAGGTTTGTTGCGGTGCTGGGACGATGTCGACGCGTAATACAATAAAAGTAAATTGATATAAAAAAATACCAGAGCCAGCATGGAGTGAGAAGGATGAAGAGTGAAAAGACGCGCAAACTCGGGAGAAAGAGACGAAAAACACCAACTCGACGTGAGCACTAAACCAACGGCGAAGACTTGGAACTCGGGATATCGACTCAATAAGCGGATGAACTTGCCAACCTGCCACAATGTAAACATGCAAGGTTCAACTCAACGCGTACTTTTGTACTTTGCAATCAATTCAATTCAGATTCAGTCAGATGGTTTTTGGTTGAGTTATAAAATGCAATTTAGCCTCGCAATGTTAATTGAACAACACACGCACATTGCCAATACTGACAACCTACCGTTTCGGCAGTGACATATACAGGGTGGCCTAAAATTTGGCGGGAAAACGCCAGGTAACTTTGTAGTTGATGTTAAAAGAAAATTTTCGAATTTTAAGGTTACAAATACGCATAATAACAAAATTCTTTATCGTTGCTCAGCAGCCGTTGTAAAAATCGAACACTTAGCAGGTTAGGTTAACACTTTAAAGTTTATACATTGAATTGAATTAAATCAAAATAATTCAAGTCAAAGTTTAAAAAATAATCTTGTTAGATACAATTTAAAAGATAACTGACTTCGCAGAAGTTTTCGACTTTTCTAACAGCTGCTGTGCAACGATAAAGGATTTTGTTATTATGCATATGTGTCTTTCCGCGCATTTTAGTCCACCCTGTTGGTATTTCCGAGTTTTTCCATTTTCTCCCAGTGTCGTTTTTTGTTTGATTAGCATTAGATAGCGTGGCGTGTTGCGAACGTGGAACGTCGTAAAACCCCTAAAGGAAGAATTTGTCAGCGATAGTAAATGCGTTATTATTACCAGGTATTACCACCGATTACAGACTATTACAGTTGGCATGTATTGTTATTGCAATCGCATTTGTCTAATTTCAATAATGCAGTCATGACAGTCGACACGGCTTTTACGTTTTTTGTGTA
>JARJDQ010009273.1:0-10730 GCA_030264215.1 Geostiba sp. GC000077 | reverse complement strand
CCTGGTAGGGTCAGGTCTAAACAGAGTATGGGAGTGGAAGTAAGACAGTATGAGAGTGGAGTGAGAAAGGTAGATTGTTAGTGTTGGGGACAAACAAACCGGGAGCTTTACGTCCTAGTCCACAGTTCTTCTAAGGTCATAATCATAACGCATTCATAAAAGCACTCCTTTTTACATTGTTGCTGTAAATTATCTCCAACATTTCAATAATTCACACCGGGTGTTATGTAGAAGTGCTCTAATCGATTTTTTATAGTTGCAATTTAAATATGTATCATTCTACAACACATTATCCAGCATCAGATTATCAGATATCTGATGGTTTCAGTAATCTGGCATCATTACATGACTAAACATTTGTCTCACAATTTAAACGTGAATTAACCATTTCGCTATGTACATCGTATTATTCACTTTGTATAGTATAAATAACATTACAAACTAATCAATAAAGTTAGCAGTCTTATCGTTTGCCTTATAAATTAAAACCGTGTTAATAATTGATAGTCATCATCTAACATCATTTCTTAGTAAGAAGGTGCAACAAATGATTCCAAGTGCAAGAGCAGATCAGCACTTGGGTAATCATAATATTCTTAATTCTTATTGACCAGGTGCTGGCATCTATAATTATCCACATAGATATCCAGTCAGACATTACACTAGTACTAATTAGTTACCATTGTGGTATTGTTGATATCATGATATCGACCAGATTCAAGGTGATAGACCAGAAATATCACGCGCTCAAGTGAGAAGCTCCAAAGGTCAGAGCTCCTCCGGCTGGGTGAACGTGGAGAGGACGGTGATCGAGAGTATTTGCTAAAATTCATCGTGAAAGCTGCGCGCCGTGTCGACCATCTTGGACTTGAGGAACAGATTCGGATGCGAGAGGATCTCGTCCAGCGAGAGCATGTTGTCCTGGTCATTATCAGCGAGGGCTAACAGCGCTTCGGCTTCATGTTCGCTGTGTCGAGGACTTTGGGGAGCGACATAGCGCAGGAGTTCGCGACGATCCGCGCGTCCATCGCCGTTGAGATCAACGTTTTTTCGGAACTCGACGCGTCGCTCATTTTCATCTTGACGAATCACCACCGTTTCGTCCTCAGCACCTAAAAGAATCTTGTTTTATATATTTGGTGAAAGAGGAATGACAATTTTACAACCTTCGGTTTGAAGAATGGCAAATTCATCTTCAGTAAGAAGTTCGTCTCCATCCCGATCGAACTTGTCATAGAGCTCATCTACAAGTGCGAGGTGATTGGTAGCACTTGATTCGGGATGTGTAAAGGCTAGGAATTCATCCAGTGTGAGCGCATCTGGATTAGAGCGTGCTGCTTCCATCCAAGACGCTTTATCGCGCATAATTTGCTCTAAAAGTAGAAATTATTTTAAAGGTAAATTTTCTCATTTTCGCATTAAAGGACATTACCATTACCTTTGAGCGACCTCTCCAAGCCTTTATGTCGCTTCTCATCATGATGCTTAACGTACTTCCGGCTGAATCCACGTTTCTTCAAAAAATACGCGTGGTATTCCTTCCACGTGACGACTCCATTGCGGGGGTTCCTATCGATCAGCGTGAATAATCCGTAATTGTTGCTCACTGCCCAGGAGATGTGCTCCACGATCTTCCTCCGTATCCACTCCGCCAGTTCCCTGGAGTCTAATTTATTATTCTTGTCCTTATCCGCTCTGAAATACAGGAAGTTAATTTTTAGATTTCATGAAAACTGAAGAGGATCATTAGACGTAGACGAACTTTCCCCAAAAGTTTGCCAAACTTCGGCAAGTTGGGCAAAGTTTATGTAACAAGCTAATTTCATGAGGGGTAAAGTTTTCAACCGAATTCAAAAGATTTACTCATCGACATCTTCATTAAGTTTATACTGAATGAAGAACGGGAGACATAATTTTATATACAGCTTTTGTAACGTTAACGTACTTTCTAAAAACTTCCTCGAGAATTTCCGCCTGGTCCTTGTGCAAGTTCTCCTTATTATCCACATTGATCAAATACTCGTTCCTTGGGTCATTCATCGGGTCCGCGTTTTTATCGTCACCGTTCACTCCGTTCGCCGCATGTTTCTTATTATCGTCCGAATTAAAGTTGCTGTTTTTCAGCCGAATCTCGAAAGTGTCCTCAGCACCCAGCCGAATGTCCATCGGGGAATCATTGGGGATCTGAATGCGAATGTGCGGCTTTAGGGGGACCGACAGCAGCCAGAAGGTGAGCAAGAGGCCCAGGTAGCAAAAGATCGGAAACGGAAACGACCAACGCTGACACAGCAGCGAACGCGTCACTGTAATCGGCCGTTTTGCACCCATTTTCCGCGCGTAGACACTGAGATACATCTATGTCGCACATTCATCAAATCCTGCACTTTGTTAATTGTTTCATAACTTTAGGCGGAGGATCATTTTGTCGCGTGGACGGTTCGCAGTGTTTGCACGGAGACTGGAGGTTTGGTTCTTGTTCGCTCACTTTACACTTTTCGGTTGTCGCGTTCTCGTTATCTTGTTGCTGCTGTTGCTGTTGCTACGGAATGGGTAGCGGTATAGCACTTTCTAAATTTCATTCACATTCAACATTCAATTCCATGCCGTTCTCTTCGCCAGTGTGCGCCGCGAGCGAGTTGAGAAGGTCGAGGTGAAATTCGCCCACATTGCACGGCACTTGTTCCACAATTTCACTTAACAAACCACAATCAGCACAAAAATGCTCACTTCACTCGACACAATTGAAAGTTGGCAGTTTCACTAACAATAATACATTTGAGCTTACAATTTTGCAATTTCTAACATGGATCGAAATGTTTTAATGGGGAAAAGTGGAAATGGTGAAAATATTAAAGTGCCCAACTCACTTGCACACAAGTCAAACGCAAACTGAAGGGGACCGCTTGCATTGAGTTTTCCGCGTTCGGTGCTAGTGTGCTGCGTGCGTATTGTTCTGTTTGGTGGAAATGTGGATTGGATGAAAATCGAAAAGGGTTGCGTGTGGGTGCTGGGGAAATGTGGAAAATCTCGACGCCACCGAAGCCTACATGGTGCAAAGTGGTGGGGGTGGTTGGAAAAATCGAAGGACTGCACATCACTTCAACTAGCATCCATAAGATGGCGCTACAGTGTCAATATTCACAGAAATATTTAGTTTTCAGAACATGTTTTCTTACACTTTCTTACAAGTTTGTTTAGTTAAGCTAAAATCTACAAATACATCACGTTTTTAACATATTTAACATGTAAAATACTGTCAAGCAAATAATAAATAACAATGTCTCTTAAAGATCTCTTAAAATTAACATCGGCCATTCTCGGCGACAATCGTCAAACTTGTACTTGGACATTCCCATTCTGTTTGGGCTTGTTCTGATCCTCATCGCTAATATCCAAAGTGACATTAACTACACCTTTCATGGAAATGTCCTTATCCGGATTGCTTCTACTTGATGTGTTGACCTTCAAGGGAATGTTAAGCTTCACTTTGAATGACTTTGGCAGTCCGCACAGGAATTCATAGATAATTGGAGATAGCAGATCGGTATCGACGTCATGCGGGTCTTGAACTCCTGTGAGGTAGGACACCAGCATGCCTACAATGATGGTGACCATGAAGCCAATTGCAGAGTACCACAGAAAAGACACTCTGTACAAGAAGAATATTTCAGGATGATGAGAGCTTTCAAGAGGAAGAGCATCTGATGATGATGATAATGAAAAAGCGGTGATGTTTAAACATGGGCATTGATCAATACTGGTTTCCTTGGAGGGTTCCTGGAAGCTTCCACTGGCGATGGCGATCTGCTGACCGATGCCCATCCAGACAATAAGGGCCATTGAAGTTAAGGCCCCTCCAATCGCACCCTGGGAGAATCCAAAGATTAGTTTGTGAACAATGAACAAAAAGTACTGTTTGGAGGTGTTACCTTGGTGTTAGCCCATGGGAAGAACATCCCCAAGGAGAAGAGACCAAACGTGACACCGCCAACCATTCCGTTGAAGCTGATCGCCACCTGCATGACGCTTCCCAGCTGTTCAACCACAAACACCAGCCCGAAACTGATGGCGCCGTAAATGATGGAAATCCACTTGGCCCACAAAGCGCCTTTGTCTCCAGCCAGTTTGTACCCGCAAGCACCGAAAATAAAGTCCTGCATGGTAACAGCAGCCAAGCTGTTCAGCGCTGAAGCGACAGTTCTAAACATTTGGACCTGACGTGTTAATATTGATTGCCTTCCATGCGACCCAAATATATTTAGGAAGTTGGGGAACATACCCCAAACTAGCAGCGAAGATCCCAGCTACAAAGAACCCAGTCACGCCCTTTATGTGTCCAATCTCCTCAATCACGTATAGGGGAAGAATCTCATCGGCACTCTTGATGTTACCTGCCCGGAGGGGATCGCAGTGCCTGTAGTGCGCTACCATGATCATTCCGGTGTAGAAATTGATGGTGTAGATCAGAATGAGGCCAAAGCAGGAGAACCATAGAGCTCTGCGTACTTGGGAGATCTTCTCAACGGAGAGGTACTTTTGAATTGACGCCTGGTTGGAACAGAACATGGTCATCCAGTAGAAGGTGCCACCGAGGACCACGGACCAAAAGCTGTGACGGATTGTAGGGTTGGGATTCATGCTGTTGAGGAAGAAGGAAGAAACATTAAAAACTGGCATTCCATGTTTGTATGTTTAGATGGACAACTCACTCGAAGATTTCCAATCGTTCCGTGTTGTAGTTACTGGACCAGATGACACCAGCGCCACCTACGAACTTCTCCCCGTAGTAGACGATCAACATGATGGAGCCGATCAGCACTGCCGCTTGGAAAGTATCCGTCATTATCACAGCCTTCATGCCGCCTTGCGAAGCGTAGAAAATGCACACGACGTATACAACAGTCACGGCGAGGTAGACATTTAAACCGGTCACTGAAAAACGTTCAATAACACATTTAAAGATGGTGTTTAAATTAGGTTATGTTGAATACTAACCATGACTTAGTGCTAATGCTGGAGCATACACAGCAACGCTAGTGTACAACACCATCTGAAGAATGTACAATCCGCTAGCAACATATCGTGTGTGCGAGTTGAACCTCAACTGAAGATATTCATAAGTCGAAGTGAGACGTAACTTCATATAAACCGGGAGGTACAGTTTTGAGGTTAAAGGCACCACCAGAATAAAAGCCAAACAGACCATCCAGTATTGCGAGCCATGTTGATACATCTCCGCTGGATTTCCCAGGAGTTCAATTGCAGTGATGAAACTATCCATGAAAAGGAAACAAAAATGTTTGTTTTGATGTTGTTTGTGTTGCCTACTTGTAGGCTTAGAAATAAGTATTGCCAAATTCTTAACATCTCGTTTAATAATTTTGATTTTTGTTTCGCTTCGAGAGACTACAACAATTTAAATCAACGGTCAGTGTTCGGTGATCAGCGTTCCAGATCCAGATCAAACTAGAATGAACTGCTGGTGACTTGGTGGGCAATATTCATGATTAATGCAAGACATTCACAATGGCACGTTTTCGCAGGCATTCAAATTACCATCATAAAATTAATCTTGTGCGCCGCAAGTCGTAAAAAATGCAATAAATGCAATTGCAATTGTACCATGAACCTGAACGTCATCATTTCGTTTTCTTTTATGATCAATACGATCAGAGGAATTTAATTTTGACTAGTTTGCGTTTAATAGGTTTAACATTTGGTTTACCTTGCTGCTAGTGACATTGACATTGGCACGGTGCCCATTGAACTGCCGCCGAGGAGAAAGTCATCGCTTGTTGTCTGCTTATCGCCGAAGAAGCCGTAAAACACGCCGATGCCGCAAGAGATGATCAACATGGCCGCCAGGACGACGTAATCCACCCAGGAAAAACCATTCTTCAATGTTTCATGCCCATCTACACATTGTTCTACTTCTACATCAGCTGTAACTTCTATGAAAAAAACATTTTAATCTTAAAATGTACACTTTTTTTTTGTTTACCTGAATATGATACTGTTGGTGTGTTATCATCGAATGCATGACATAAACTAACAATTAGCACCAGGAAGAGAACTAAACTTTTATCCGATGTAAACTTCAACATTTTGATGTAGGATTTCACGCCTGAAAAAAAGTACACAACACTTAATAAAAGCTAGACAAGTATTAGTATTTTATTAAGTTATGTTCGGTGTATGTTACACGCGATTTGAAACTTACAATCTGGTGGTAATTAAAACCCAAGAACTTATTTATAACGCATGATTAAAGGATACTGTTTCTTTGTATTTAATTATATAATTTAATTCATTGAGATTTCATTTATTGGAGACCCTATTACAATCATGTTGATTATGATTACAAGTTTCAAAAAACCTTAGGAGTTTCTCAATTGTTTCGCTTCTTGATTATTTGGAATTACTTGCCTTCGACTCGCCCAACAACACTAAACTTTTCTTACTTCCCACACAATGTTTGTTTTCTTTCAGTCAAACATCGCAAGTTTTTTGGAGGTTTGAATTAATAATAAAAGTAAGGGCAGCTAGACTGATATAGTCCATAGTCGTAAAAGAATATAAAATAATTAAATGAAAAATAATAAAGAAAATAAATTAAAAGTAAAAACACTTTTAGACTTGCAGATCCTTCCAGACGTAAATGATTTCATATTAGAGATTAGAGATTAATTAAAGATTTATCTGAAAATGTTTATTGACAGATTTTAGTTAGTTTAGTTGCTTTTTCGTCCTTGATAGTCTGTTGTATAAGTTATATAAATGCTTATTTAGATTCGTATAGTGTTTATTCCAGTTCACCAGGTAAATTTTTACATAATCAGCCTAATCACAACTTTTGGGAGGTCACGCAAACAAGCAAAGACCTAATATTAAACGTATTGTGACCATCTATCATTCCAGTCATTGGCAGTAACAAAAATTAGCAATCGTATTCAAGAATCTGAGCTTTTTGGTGACTCACAAATTATACGTGTACTAATGGCAGCGGTAATTTGCCACCATAAAAACTCTATCTTATATACAAATGCTTTTGTTATTGCAAATCTGTGTTCGTATACGTACTAATTTCATATTTTAAATTTGTGAATAAAAGCCGTACTCGATTTTTTTGCAAGCGGAGGAAGAAATAGGAAGAAATAGTTTATTGAAAAAAGTTTTGAAAAAGATTCAAAGTTGACCTACTATATTGTCTCAAAACTAAAGATCATATTAGTTCCGATATTAATTAGTTGCTCGATGTTGTAAAATTAAGTTTAGTAAAACATGATATGAATTAATCGACATCAATAACCGTTACCTGCCACATTTCAATTTGTTAGATAACGGAATTTAACAAATAAAGATTTGCAACAATAATAATTATTTTTGGACCAACATTAAGGTAATTAAAGATTAATTTATAATTGTTAGTACCAAATGAAAATAAATAATGAAAAAATACTTACATAAATTGTACTCAATTAAAATCTAAATCACGTTTTTAAAAATTAAATAAAAGTACTTTTAAATATTATCACAGGACACGAAAATGCCAATAAAAATGAACAATTTACTAAAAATTTACTGATATATTTACTGATATGTTTATGCGTGGCGTGGATAATAGAAACGTGCGAAATTGTATTTGGATAATTTCGCGATTGGATCGACGGTATTTCATTCGCAGAGAGTTAAATCCCCGTAAAAAAACAAAGAAATTACTTTTAAATTCACTTTTGGCTAAAGTATGTACTTTTTAAAACTTTCATCTAGTTTTAGGAGCACGGTACACGTTGTTTGAATGTTATTTATCAAATGATACGAATCATTCGGCAAGGATTCGTTTTATATGAGCAGACCGTCGAATCTTATTGAATCGCTTGAATCCTCGGATGGGTTCCGCACTGCACGGGCAAAATATTGCTATCAATCAACGCGTGTGTGGTGTGTATTTCGAGTATATGTTCGAAATGCGAACGGTAGTACAATGGCGGCGGGTTTTTAAGAGGATCGGACATGTTCGATATGCAACAACGCGACGAAACGACCCTAGTCGAGTTGTCCACTCGACTAATTTTTCGTTGTAGAGGAGGGAGCAATAATGCTAAATATAAAATTTAATTCAGAGTCAATTATTCAACGTGTTAAGTACAAGAAAACAATACATATAGAACAGAGAACACATCAAGGGATCAAGGCAATGCTTTATTGGCAATTTGGTGAATTTGTAAATGAGTGATTTAGTTGATTGCTTCCATTGTATTTCCTATTTCCTAAGCGTAGCGTTGTGTGTCATGAAACGTTAATATGAAGTCGGATGCTCCATAAATTACAATTAATAATTTATTAAAGAAAAAATGAGGAAGAAGTCTATTTAAGTTCACTTGTACAATACGATCAATTGATCTTATTCTTTAAATTATGTAAGATATGAACAAGTTTCAAGTTTAGATGTTGATGTCATTTTTATTTTTAAGAAAAGTTGCTTTGTTCTTACATAAACTTCAATTTAAAAAATTTACACTTTCATGTTTTTTCTCGAAAAAATGTGACAATGAGACGATTTCTTAATGACTCAAAATACGTTTATTAATGATCGCACATTTTACGACAATTAGACGATTTTGACCTTCTCTGAATTTAAGAAAATATGAAATATTTAAGGATAACAGATCAGGAACGCAAAAATTGAATTCAATATTTTCAATCACTTCTCCTATGCACACATTTATTTGTAATTCTGTTGCATCTCTTTCAGTGGAGCTTCTATTAATTTGTATGTCATTCTCACAAACTTCATGAAATTATTGTGCAAAAGTAAGTAGTTTGTAAGTAGAATTAGTAAAGTAGTAAAGTAAGTAGAATTAATTGTATTAGTACGGTACTGATTTTGTTACACTTTAAATACTCATGCTTTTGTAAATTCTCAGCTGTACAAGTGCTTGAAATGATTGTTTGTTCGCCGAACAACTATAACAACAATACAAATCCAGATGTGTGCGCAATTGTCCAGCTAGAGCGCGCGACGCACTCGGCGACATATTAATTCTAATTAAAAACGAATTTTGGTCAGAACTTTCTGGTTTGTACTTCTTTTAATCGCCGCGACGCACGTTTGAAAGCCATGCAATGCGCAATAGAAGCACCATGCACACCAATAGCGCAGCAATTTATCTATCAATACATGATCACAACGCTTCAACAACTTAGAAACAAGTTCTCCCTCTAACGCTCAAACAAACTAACAAATCACAAATCACAAATTATTAAATTATGCTCCATAAATCCATGATTGACTATGCCAGGAGCAGGAGAGCATATATTAAGTAGGAATCATTCATAATCATAAGTAAGTATATCTTATTTCAAAATTATCTCCCCACATAATTAGGAATTAATTTCCAGGTTTGTGGTTTGATACATCAAACACGCAACTCCGAATGTTGAGAGTTCTAAGATCATATGTTCAATGTTTACATGCATTTTATTTGTTTTGCGTTTGATTGACGCGTTGTGTTGAATGGTTTAGTGCACTGCAGGTGATTTTTCTTCCGATGCGTTTCAAACGTTTACGCCGTGTGAGAGTTTCGGTTGCAACCGACGTGAACCGGAATCGTTTAGTTTTTTCGAAGCATCGAAGTAAACGCGATTTTCACAATAACCTCTTGCTGCATATTTCTTGTTACTCGTTTTAATGTTTGATGTTATTGTGCCATTAAATGTAAACACTTTCGAGTTTTTTGCATCAAACAATAACATATTCATTAATTTGGACTTCATGTATCATTGCAATCAATAACCTCATTAATCTTAATTTTCCTAGCCTGTTTTCAATTATTTTTAGAGTTTAGACAATTTGTGTGTAACTCACTACCAGCTACAAGTGACTTAGTGAACATTCTTATTTTTGTAGTACAGGTAGAAAAAAAATCAAAATGGCCGAGCCGGTCATGATGAAATCAAGTTTTGTATGCATGGTGTGTTTATAAGCTAGGGCAATTAAGAGCTATGCGAATGTGATTATGTGAATTTCAAAAAAGCCGGCCGTCGTACATGCTGGGCATATTTCTGGTATTTTTCCTCTCTCCGCCGCCACGGGGTGAATCCTGCGGCTGGCTGCGGCAGTTCAATCTGGTTCGTACCAATGCGATCCGAGATTTCGTCCGGCGTGCGGATCCTGTCCACTTATTTAACATTCACCAAACCTCCGCTACGTTCAATGATTAAAATTAAACAACAATAAATATGCTTGCGAGGTGTGTCAGAAAATACAACGGACGTTGTTCAGCTCATAAATTAAATGAATAAATTGTATTTTAATAGTTTATTGGCATGGCGCTATGGATTAGACCTTGTTTTTGTGCAAAAATTTGAATTTTAGGCTGGGATTTGAAGGTTTGAATCAAAGTTAATTCATAGAAAACGTGTATGTATATTCTTTCATAATATTAACAATAACTATTCAAAAAGCAACATACAACAGGGTGTAAATGAATTGGCGGATAATCTACACGTGACGCGATTCATTGATTAATTTTGAATATAAAATCTTAATACAACAATGTTCCAACTCTCTTCGTTTGGTCACACGATGTCATCAAAGTTACGATTTTTAGGTTACAAATATGCATAATAACAAAAAATACTTTTCGGCGAAAAGTACCTGTTTTAAAAATCGAACACTCCTGTCAAGTTAGTTTTTTCTTAAATAGCATTTAACCCGAACTTTCAAT